>CAOKZL010002185.1:0-230907 GCA_948472985.1 Iguana delicatissima
TCGCATGGCGGCAGCCATGTTTTTGGCCGGGAATGTGCAACTGTGCATGTCTGGATCTTCAGACATGCACACAGCCATTGGCTGCCAGAGAGGGAGAGAGGGTGTGAATGAAGGCACGTGGACTTTACTCAGGTCCACTCTGGGGACCTGGAGCTGGCGTGGCAGTCAGCCAATCTCTCTCCAGCGGCACAGTAAAGACAGTCAATGCAGAAGTCTATTGGATGGCAGCAGCAGGAATCAGCAGTGGCAGTAGTCAGCAGCAGCCATAGGCAGCGGCTGGTGAGGGTGGCAACGGGTGATGGCGGTGACAGTCGGCTCCATTTTTTCTGCGGTGGCAGAGCTGCGAGCTGGTTACTTTAACAGCCCTTGTCAGGGCTAACAACTGAGATCACCAGCGTGACCACGGTGATCAGGGCCAGTCCTCCTCAGCCTGGCCGGGCCAGCACAGGGGTGGTTAAGGTTGTTCTCCAACCCTCTCTTGCTGCCCACACACACTCTGGACCTCCCATGCCTCCCAAGAAGCAAGCTCCAGCTCCTTGCAAGCCGCGGCCTCACACAAGGGGCCAGAATGGGCAGCCTCAAAAATCCTGGGTGGCTCTGGGCCCAACAGGCAGCCACAGCAAGTCCAGCAGGGCTGCTGCCGGAGCACCTGAGCAGACACTGGAGCCTACTGGCAATGAGTCCCTCGCAGGTATTGCTCACTTGCTCGAGATGCTGGCAGAGAGGATGGGACACCTGGAATCCAGAGTAGAAGCCTCAGTGCAGGAAGATGCAGGTGGGGATCCTCAGCAGTGAGCATCAGGCAGCACTAGCCGGAGAAGAAGGGCACCTTCCTCGTCCAGCAGCAGCACCTCCAGCTCTTCTGAGTCCTAGGTCAGTGTCTACAGGGAGAACCGGAAGGCCAAGGGCAGAAGGAGCAGGAACAAAAGGTGAAGAAGGCAGAGCAGAGAGGCATCAGACAGCGAGGGAACCATAGGTGAGTCCGGAAGCGACAGAAAGCAGGACAAGGACTACTGGTTAGTGGCTACTCATATCCCTGGGCTCCCTGGGTGGCTGTGAGGAGGCGGAATAGGCGCTCATGTGGTTCCATCACTCCCAGCAGCACTCGGGCAGGCCAGGGGCAGGGGAGGGACCTCACAGTTCAGGCTGCGTACAGTGACCATAAGGACCCACCTGGCATTCACTTAGGCAGAAAAACGAGGGAACGCATCCTTGATGGCTTTTTGTGGATGTTTTCTCCTTACTTAGATCAGTCAGGGAGGAGGGGCACATCCACAAATGTGCTTGCAAGTCAAGGATCCTTCGACAAATTGTTGAAAGTGCATTTGACATTGGCTGCCCTGTCCTTCTGGAATTCTAAAGGCCCCTCCCTAAACTGTGAAGCCCAGGATTCCATAGGATGTTGAAAGTGGAATAATAACACTATAAGGGAGTAGTGTGGAAAAGCCGTTTATCTCTTTTTCCATACGGTTGCATTGCCTACTGAGTAAATGTCTGGTAGAGGGATCATATTTGTAGACAGACAAAGATGGAGAAGACCACTAGGGCCATGCCTGTCACATACCGCTCACCTGTCTCAATTTGGCAGGGACAGTCCCAATTAGTCTTCTGCCCTGTATTTTCAATTCTTTTAAAATATTCCAGGTTCTTATCTCCTTCTCCCATTTTCCCTTTTTACTTCAGTTGCTGGAAACTGAATTCAAAGAGCAAAAGTAGTTTGCACTCAGTAAACTCAGTGATGGGGGGTAGGGTGAGAGGGGGGAAATGAGAGAAGAAAAGAGGGTTTAATCTTGTTCTTTACAGGAGTTTCAAGCAAAGGCAAATCCTTGCAATTTCTCCTATCTTGTGTGTTCTCTTTTGTTAACCACATTTGCCATCTTTACCACACTCGAATGTTGTTTAAACGCATGTTTCTGTTTCAATCTGTGAAATGTTGGGGGGGGGTATGATATCACATCTGCATCAGGGACAGGGCTTAAGTTATATAAAGTCCTTTGCTAGCTGCCCTCTCATAGACAAAATTTCACCCTTTGGGTTTGGTTTGGTGGTTGGAGAGATGAATGAGACCTTTGTTTTCATCTGGTGATGGCTGATGGTTCTGACTCTTTTTTGCCTCTTTTAGTCTGGTTTCACCTTTTTAATTGTAGTGGGCTTTTGCTGTTGAGAATAACTATTTTGACACTTTCTATTCCTCTCCTAAGTTAAGGCCTTTTGCTGCTGCACTCTGTTCCTTGGGTGAGAACTCTATTTTTGATGCTTTCTTTTTTCCTCTCTTTTCTTTTCTTCTCTGCAATTTACTTCATATGTTATCTCCCTGATCCCCTACTGTGGCTGGGCAATGGGAACATAGTCTTCTGTGTTGTCTCATTACTCAGCCAGTTCCTAGAATACAAGATGAGCTCTCTTCTGTTTTAAAATACCTGGGGAATTTTGCCAGGCAATGGGTCTCAGATTGAGCTTTGATGAGGAACATTAGGACATATAACCTTTATGGTCTTTACCCCATCTTCTCTCTCTCTCTTTCTCTGTCATTGTCTTCTTGCTCATTTCCTTTCCCCTGGCTGTACAGTAGCAGCTCTATGGAGTCAGAGTGCGGTTCCATTCAAAGCCAAATGGCCACTGCTTGGGCCTAGTGTGTTTGTCATGCCACTGTCTGGCTTCCACTGTACAGCTAGGGGAAAATGAGTGGTCTTCTCTTTCCAGACTTCTTGCATAACTCCTCTGACATAAGTTTTCAGCAATGTCCTGAAAGACTTGGATTTGATGGAAAGTAGGATCTTTATTTGGCCACTCATTGCCTGGAGTGCTGTTGGCTAGATATTCTTATTTAACAGTCTAATATGTTTCCCTGTGAGTGGAGACAGAGATGGGGACATCAGGCAATAAACATAACAAGGAAAAGTACTAACTGAGAACTATGGCCTAGTACTGTTATCCAAAGATGATGGCATCATTGAACAATCAGATATAGTACACATCAAGGTAAAGCTCTCTTGGTTTAGTAGTGCCCACCCTTCTGAGGATATAACTATTATTTGGGTGATTTGCAGATAGGGGAAGGAACTAAATTTCTTTTTGTTATTCTGTGACAGGAATGTGCAAACTGGTCAAGTTAGGGACAAAGCTGTTGAGCAACTAATGGTAGTTTTAGGTATACTAGAGACCTGCCATGGTATCCATAGGCAAGATGTGGACATCTTCTCTGGTCAACCAGGACCATCCATCCAGACCTGGTGACATTTTGGGAGGAAGGATGACAATGGAAGGAAACTCCTCAGATGTGAGTGTATATGGGGGGGGGGGTATAGTCAGGAATCAGAACAAATATGTCCTCCTTTTCCCTGAGCATGGTAATACTCAAATTAGCTATGTCTGTTAAAGCCAAGGACTGCCTTCCTTACACATATTTTTTTCTGCAGATTTTTTCTAGAATGTAATCTAATATATAAAAGTCAAAGTTTGTGAGTTTGTGAGTTTGCCCTTGTCATGTTGGCAAGGACCTCATACGACTGGCTGTGTCAGGGAAGAAGATCTCATATGATTGGCTGCATGAGAAGATTCTATAGAATCCTAGGGTTTACAGTTTAGGGAGGGGCCTATAGAATTCTCAGCCATAGAGCTCTTGGGCCTGACCAGTTGCTATGGGAATGAGGAGGTGTATTCCCTCAGAAACCGAACCTCTGCATGTTAACAACTCTGAATACATATTGGATTGGGAAATATGGGGAATAGTTACAGGTACAGGACAAGACAGTTTGAGGGATTAGAGACACGGGATCTGAAATCTTTTTAACATGTATTACCTATGAGAAAATAAAATCCTGGGCAACATTGAGTAACGTGACCATTACTTCAAAGAATACTCTTCTTTCATCCTCAGGCACATGATCAGTACAGTACACAATGGTCTGAAGGTTTGACAAAACTAGACTTTTAAATACCAAGAAACATGCACAATGAACAGATAGTGTCTCTTTGTCCCAGTGGGCTGCAACTCATTGGTTTCAGTAGGATTTAAATACCCAGTGTCAATTTCAGCATGCTGGTTTCTTCTCTAGAAGGATATTAGCAGAATAAACCCATGTGGAAAAAGTCATAATGGAATTCAGAATTTGTTTTTGTTTTAAATGAGCTGATTACTTTTCCTGCCCTATAGCTCTGAAACATAAGTGTTTCTGCCACTTCCAAAAGTAGCTGGCAGAAGAGCCCACACAAGCATTTGTAGCATCACATAAACAATTGGGAGGAAGTCTTGCCTTGTTCTGGCAAGAAACGTCAGGTGGCTGAAATGACTGCACTTCGTCATGTCTAATAGCTACCAACTGGGAACGTATTTTTTTTCTCTCCCATATGCATATAGTTTATCAGTGAACTTCAAAAGCAGGAAAATAAAAATTTATCAAGTGTGTTTTGCAAAGAGTATTTCCTGAGTTTTCAATTCCCTGTCACGCACTTGAACTATCCTACCTCAAACATTACAGTAGGGAAAAGTAATCTCTCCCTTTCACTGTACTTCAGATCAGATATAAGTGTCATCTCTGCATACTCTTGGCCATTCCTAAGAAGTGAGATGTTATTTTCTATATCATTTACAGGTTCCTGTAGAGACTATATTGAGCTGGTAAATATAATACAAATAAAACATGAGAAAGGAAAAAAATACATTTTGTAGATATGTGGGGTATGATGAGGTGTAGTTTTTTTTTTTAAAAAAACACATTTTGTCTGGATGAGCTGTGTATGGATTTTATTTTTCTGAAACAACATAACATTTATGAGAGCAAAATGAAGAGAAATTACATCTGAATTACTTTTGCTTTTCAGCACCACTATTGACAATGTTGGATGTCACCAGGGGTGATTGTCCTCATGTCTAGAGCAATGCAGTTCTAGGACTACTCTCTGAGCTGCTTTTCAACCCATTTCTTTGTCAGTTTTGTTGCTATTTCCCTTCTGCTGTTTTGCTTGCTCCTGTCCTTGGATGTGCCAAATGCACAGCAGGAGAGAAAACATATCATTTTCAGATATCTGGGCCCAAGAGACTGTCAATTATCCTATGTTCCTTTGGGTGATTTTTTGATATCAAATGCCTACAAATGAAATCCACCATTGACTAATCCTATTCTCTGTACTTTGAATGATAACAAAGTTCTGGTAGATATTAATTTCACATTAAAAAGGCCTTCATTCCAGGTCACAACAGTCTTTCTGTTGCTATAGAATAAATGACAATGTTGTGAAGATCATTTAGCTGTTACACCTTCACTGGATATTAGTGCCCATTGAGCTTCTGCTGTTCATTTCAGAGACAAAATACTTACAGCTGTATATAATAATGCATCACTCAAAGACAAAACACTTTTTAAAGCTATATTTTTTGCCTAGGTGCCAGCCTAAGCTTCAGATGCATATATTTTTTATTAGTGAGGAAACTTGTATAGCACTTTTCAGACACTTGTCATTCAGATCAATTAATTAAATTGGAACAAAAACAAGAAAAAAAAATTCTGTGAAGTCCCAGGGCCACCAATTTCTCCAAGTTTTCTCTCCATGTATATAGAGAGAGGCCTATCAAAAGGGGAAATCTGCCACAAGCCAGATTTCTGGAATTTTCTTCCCATATTCCTTACTGACAGCAAAAACAGTAGAAAAGGAATGGACCAAGAAGTGTGAAACCAATCAAAGTGTGGCGGTAGGGTGGGCCAGTCATGGAACTAGGGAAGGTCAGTTCTTCCCAGAAGAATGTTAAAATATTTATACAACCAGGAGAATAGACTCATAAGGGTGACCCTGACAGGGATATAAGCCATTTCCACACTACACTGTTATAGTGCTATTATTTCACATCCAACATCCTAAGGAATTCTGGGGCTTGCAATATAGGCCCTTTTTGCATGCCTTTTCTCATGCAAAAGGGCCTCTGGAGCATTGCACAATTGCGAGGACCATTCCACATGACGTCCTTGCAATTGCGCGATGCTGCCGGAGCCAGTAGGCACCGATCGTGCGATATATCATTTTCGGCTTCTTGCCAAAAATGACGTGTGATTGTGTGTCGCTCTGGGGCTCCACATGCACTTACCTTGCATGCAGAGCCTCTGGAGAAGCAGCCTTCACGCTTCCTCCCCCAGCGCAGCCTTGGAAAGTACCCGGCTGCGCTGTGGAAGGAAGAGGCAGAGCCTCACACTGCCCACCGGCCAGCAGGGAACTGCTGCGGAGAAGAAGCAGGGGGGATGCAAGCGGCTGCTCGCATGATCCCTGTGCACCCATGCCGGAATCAGATAAGCTGCAGAAAGGACCTTCGGTTGGGGTATTTAGAATTCACAGCCAGAGAGTTCTTTGGCTTCAATAAACTACAAACCCCAGAATTGCAGAGGAGGTTGAAAGTGGAAAAAATAGCACTATAACAGTGCAGTGCGGAAATGGCCATAGATTTGTTAAGAGACCTGTGTATCAGAGCTTTTTGACAATCACAAAAACAACAGTTCCTGAACAGAAGCAGCAAATGACACAGTATAGAAAGGTTGTGAGGGATACATCCTACTACTCACTTTATTTCTAGCAGTCAAAGGCCATTTTCACATGGTATTTCTAATGCGAAAGGGCCCCTTGAGCATTGCGCAAATGTGAGGAGTGGTCCACATGATGCACTTACATTTGTGTGATGCTCCAGGGCCTGACACAGACTGCACAAGCTTTTTTTCATTTTCGGCTTGAAGCCGAAAATGCTGCGTGGTCACGCATTGCTCCAGGGCCCTGTGTTCACTTACCTTGCATGTGGAGCCTCGGGAGCCCGGCCGGTTGTGCTTCCTGTCTCAGTGTAGCCTGGGAGGTCCCAGGCTGCACTGCAAAAGGAAGAGGAGGGGTTCTCGCGCAAGCAGGAAGCTCATGCAGAGCCGAAGAAGCAGGGAAGCAAGAGCCTCTCTTTGGAGGCTGCTTGTGCGAGCCCCGCACCCCAGCACTGCGAAAAGGTAAGGTGTAAAAATGCTCAAAGAAAGGGGAATACCTCAGAAATGTCTCTGGGGAAGATCTAAATTATAGGTTAGAAACAATGCTGGGGATGCAGGCCAATTTTTGTCCTTTTCTCCCACTTCTCTGTGTGCTAAATAAAGGTAAAACAGTGCTAAAAAGGAATAAAACAAAACTTATCATTACTTCCAGTTCTGTTTTACCTCTGTTTTGGATTGATTTCTGGATAATGCATTGAGGGTGTTATGGAAGATAAATAAAAAAAACAACAGACACTGTTTGGGGTGTGTTCTGTGCAACGACGACGACAACAACAACAACAGAAGATATATGGTCTTTGAGTATCAGCAGGAGTTGAGGACACTAGCAACCTGCAGGATAAACTTCCTCCATAACCAGGCAAGTTTATAGAAGTGAAAGCAACCGTTAAATAAGGTAAATAAATAAATAAATAAATAAATAGGTTCAAAGTGGTAGGGTTTTGAATGTTAAGATGAACACTTTGAACTAAATTTGGAAGTGGACTGAAAGACAATGTTTCTGCTTCACGACTGCTGAGATGTACTCAAACTAGAATGTAAAAAATTTTCAGTGTAATTTTCATTGCATTTTTAAGAGTCCCACCACCAACATTCTTATTCCATTCTACTTCATTTTCAACACTTTGCCCCCCTTCCCACATATAATTTAATGCATACTTTTTTTGTTTTACATTCCCCAAAGTGTCCCAATTTTTCATGCTCTGCAAATGTATTTTTACCCAGTGCTTCCATTGATTGAAGTGTGCACAATTTTTCTGCTAAAATGTTTTTCAAACTTTGGAAACATGCACATTTTCAAGTAAAGATACACTCTATTTTGTTCTATTCTGGTTGTATGAAATTGATATTTCCCATAGGGAAATGTGAACCTAAGGAAGAACAGGTTTGTTAGCTGTAACTTTGGTTCTTCAAGTGGTCATCTGTGCCCTCAATACATGTTTTGTGGGACTCCCCGGATCTGAAACTTTACTATTTCGCTAATGGGCTAACGTGGATAAAAGATTGGATCACATTACAAAATGAAAGAATATTGAAGTTAGAGGGTCCAAATTTGTGATTCGGATGGCATGGGTTTTTATGGTATAACAAAGCAAAGATCGACAAAGATTTCACCAATCATTACATAAGACACTTTCTGTTAGAAATTTGTATTAAATTCAAATATAAGACATATAGTAGAATTCCACAATGGATAGCACCACATGAGGCATTATTTGGAAGATGGAAAGACCCCAAAGAAAGATGGCTTAAATACAAAGATATAATCATTGAAGAAGGGAAAACAGATTTAAGAATAAAGAGTTAGAGAAGGATGGATTGAACTGTTAATGATTTCTTTATCTTCAACTGAAAGAAAGATGTAAAATGGACTTAAAGCTTGAAGGTTTTGGAACAAATAGACAATTTAATGAAATCAAGAAGGTCATCTTTGAAAAATCAAGCCATCTAACATCTCTACGGATGTTACAAAAATCTACAGGATCCTATCAGATTGGGAATTAGAAACAGAAGTGATTAAAGACTCTATGATTCAATGGGCTTGTAATATAGACATGAAATAAAATTGGAAAATTGGGGGAAAAGCTGGAAAAACACTCCCAAATTTACATTAGCTCAAAATCTGAAAGGAAACCATCTTAAGATTATGTATAGATGGTACTTAGATCCTGGCAAGATGAGTAAAATTTTTAAAACACAGAAAAACAACTGTTGGAAATGTAATGAAGAAAATGGTACTTTTTTTCACATGTGGTGGTTGTGCCTCAAAGCAAAAAAAATACTTGAAAGATATACATAAAAGAGTAACTGAAACCTTACAGATAAATATTCCATTGTTCCCTGAGATTTTTCTATTAAATATGTTACATGAAATAGACAAGGTGTCAGCGAGGTATTGGAGGGCAATACTTCACATGGTCACTGCAGCAAGAATAGTATACGCTAGATATTGGAAAAATAATGTTACTCCGGAAACAGATGAACGGTTGATTAAACTAATGGAATTTATAACATTAGATAACTTAACTTTTGCAATGAGGGGAGAAATGCAAGGGAAAAATGAAAGAGAAATGGCTCAGTTAAAAATTATTTGAAGCAAAGCTGGGCACTGTAAAAGCTAAAAAATAAATAAATTCCACAATAGGAAGAAGCAATAAGCTATATTATAATGAGATGGGGATGGTAACTAAGCAAGAGGTATGCAAAATGGATGATTTTATAATCTTGCTTGAGTTACTGGCAAGCCATCAGAGTGATGTACAGATATAGAGGAAACTTACAGGCATACAACTGTCAGCCAAACAAGAGAATGTGAGAAGTGGATATTATGTACTTAGAATACTGGTAAGGACTAATTAAAAGTAATAGGTGAATCTTTGCAAATGTAAATAGAAGATCCTCGTCGAAAATGTATCAACAAATGAAAACTAAAGGTATTAGAAGAACGGTATTTTAGGAAAAATTGTAAATCAAATATTGCTATTAATGCTGTGTATTTATAAATATTGAAGATTTTAATAAAAATAATTAAAAAAATAAACAGGGTTTTGTGCATATGCAGATACCTCATTCGGAATGTTCTAGAGCTGAGTAGTTTGGTGGGAGCCCCATCCCTCTCCTGTGTATCATGGATGTCCCAACCTGCCAAGCTACCATCACCTCAATTTCAAGTCCATTGTGAAACATACAGGAACCTGAAAGAGCATAGGTAAGATGATTTTGTGTGAGAACATACTTGGACAACTACACTTATAGCTAAGTAAGCTGTTCTTCTTCATTCTGTTCTCACCATAGGATGCTTCTGTCACTGAAGAACAGAAGAAAGCACAGGACATCCAAACCACTCTCCCCCTCCCTGGTCCTGCAGTCCAATCTATAATGTTGGATGAAGGTGGACAGCTGTGACCATGTAATGGCTTCACCCAGGAACACCATGAAGTGAAGCCACCAAGGAAGCCACTACTCTTGTGGAATGTGCCCTCAAGCCACCTGGGACAGATTGTTTGGCCAGCTCATAGGCGAGTCTTGTAGTCTGCATGACCCATTTAGAGAAATGTTGTAAAGACACTGGTTGCCCTCTCCTAGGCCATTTCCATGCCACACTGTTATAGTGCCTTATTCTACGTTCAACATCCAGTGGAATTCTGGGGTTTACTGAGACCAGAGATGCCCCTCCTTAAACTGCAAACTTCAGGATTCCTTAGAATGTTGAAAGTGGAATGATAGCACTATAACTGTGCAGTGTAGAAATGACCTTAATCCACAAGACAGACAAACAGTCTGTCAAAACAACTGAAAATTGTGGTCCACTGAACATAATAGGCTGGCATCCAACACACACATTGAGGCAATAAAGTGACCTTTACAAGAGTGATGATTGCTGTGGATAGAAGGTAGGAAGGACAATATTTTCATTCAGATGGAACTATGAGACCGCTATGGGAAAAAAGGTGACACCTGGCCACAGTACCCCTTTGTCCCAATGGAAAACAAGAAACATGTTGCCAGAAGGCAGAGTCATGAGCACACTAACTCCTTTTGTGGAGGTGATAGCTATGACCAATGGCTCAAAGGGCATGCATGTGAGTTTCAAAAGCATCAAAGGCAATGACCACAGAAGAGTGGGTGGAGCCAGTAGGGTATAAAGATGGAATAAACTTCCAAGACACTGTTTAACTACTGGGTCAGAAAACAGCATGGTCAAAGTTGAAGAAAATGATTGGTGAGCCTCTGTCATGGCCAGATAAACTTTCAGAGATTAAAATTCCAGTTCTTGTTGATGCCCATACAACAGGAAATGTATGACAGTGGATGCTGCTACTGGGGAACCAGACTCAAATTTAGATATTGCAAAGGAACATTTATAATCATAAGATCTCTTAGCAGTATCTGTCATGCCCTGCTTCCAGATAATGGACTCTGACTCAGAGTTTGAAACAGAAGGCATGCCAAGCCCTGCTGTACAGAGAGAGGTTACAGTGTTGGAAATAGAATAGGGGACGGTACCAGCTCCAGCAGAGAGTACTGCCTCTTCAGATATAGAAGAACACTTATCTTGACCCAGCTTCACAGTGCACAGTCAGCAAAGAGAGAGCCAGTGTTGGTCTCTCAGAATTTATAGCCAGCAAAAAGCAATCAAGTCTCAGCTGCGCTAGGTTCAGGGCTGCTACCTTACTGGATGCCTTGACAAATGCTTGGATTGACCTTGGACACTCTTTTGTCATAAAACCCTGCTGGGTTTTGTTTATGTTGGATTTATTTATGACTCCTTGCTTACTGCCTGGAAGTAAGTAACAATCTGGGAGATATTCAGTTTATTTTGTTTGATTTATCAACTGTGCCAGGACTGAGATAGACAATATCCTTCCTGGAAGCTGAAAAGACCACTGGAAGTCTTGGAGAAGTTATGGCATTGTTCTCCATGCCATTTGCCATAGCATTTTGAAGTATGATTGAAGAATCTGTCATAATATTCAGCTACATGAAGAAGAACCATGTGTCTGTTCCTAGAAGAGTGGAAAAGTGGAGAGAATCACAGTTGCCTGAGCCAATATGGTGCAATTAGAATGGTGTTAAACCTGTCCCTGGTGCTTCACTACTACCTTTCCTTTGTGAAGGAAGTGCAGAATGGAATAAAATGTCAGCATCTTGAATTTCCTTGATTTGATGTGCCTGTTGGTGCCACAAGTCTAGGATCATCCAGAGATAATTGTCTCTCCTTGGTACCATTAAACACACACACACACACACACACACACACACACAAACCCTGAAGTACCTGTCCCACCTGCAGCAATCTGGAATCTTTTCATGGGAATCCTTCTGAAGCAAGTTGGCAATCTATTCTAAATTTTACACCAATATGTATTAAGAACTCTATAGCATGCCCCCCACCAAATATGGTGAGAACCAAGGAATTTGTAGTGATGTTCCAACAGGTGGTATAATGGAGTTATAGTCTGGATATTTAAGATGGTAGATGGTAGTGGGCCTGGGCTAGATGGGACAAATATTGGCTGTGGTGGTGTCCTGGAAGAACTGACAAAAACAAGACTTCAGGGAGGCAGAAGACTTCTTTGAAGCTGAGTATTGGTGAAATTGCTGTTTACACAGCAGGCTCTGAGACAAAGACAAATGTGATGTTATACACAAGACTAGTGATGGTGACTTTCATCTCAAGAAGAAGTAATATTGATGTCTCCAGGATGATTTGAAGGGCTGCTGTTCTTGCTGTTGCACATCAAAGCCCTTCTTTGTAGTAAGCCTTGCCTTGCACAGATGGTCGATGTCTCATCCATCTTGGCACTAAAAATGTCTTCTCTATTAAAAGGTACATCCTCCACCTTATGACTGGTATACCCAGTAAATATGAAAGATCAAAGCGAGGCATGTCTGCAAAGGGTCACTGCATCAGACATTGTAGCCAAGGAATAGGGTTCCTACTGAAACAACAGTTCAGCATTCCAGCACTCACCCGGTAGATGAATACTGAAGTCCCACATAAATTTTTGGTAGGTTGATATGCAAGCCTGCATGTTGCTGACCCACACTGCCAGGGCCACTAACAAATAGAAGTAGTGACCCAAGACAGGAAGGGGAGCCAGCAACACCAAAGATGTCAATCTAAGTGATAATGAGGCCATTGACATTGAATGATGCTTAGAGTATTTGAAACACTTTTCCCCCCTCACAGTAGCAGCACCCTTTTTATCTCTTATCCAGTAAAACTCTGGAAGCTGCTCTTTTATGGCCAAACTTTGAATGGTGGGATATCCATGTCTTCTCCCCATGTGCTGAAGCCAATTCACTTGGTACAGAACTGTGGTAGACTGTGGGGCAAAAGATCCTGATACAAATAATGCAACGGAAAGAGACAGAGCCATAGAAACTGTTGGAGTTGTCGATACTGAGGTAGTTGGAGGAAATACAAAGTTCACTGATATCAAAGCTGCAGTCAATATTAATATTGATCTTGATTTGTGAGGCTTTGAAAAAGTAGTTGATGTTGAAAACAGCAGCCAAATTGATGCTATTTGATCTGCAACTTGGAGGAATTTTGCCCAGCAGTAAAATTTCAACCTCTGGGCCCAGTTCCTCAGGGTCTGGGTAGTAAAGTCCTGATACACTTTGCAACAATGTGCCCTTCTCTTGGACAAAAGATGCACTCTGAATACCTATTGGAAAGCAAAACCTTCCAGCTGCGGGATCACAGCTTAAAGAGGAAAGTAGAAGCTGTAGAAACAAGGAAGAGGAAGCAAGGAATAAAAGGGACCACAGCAGAGAAAAATAGATAGATGGATGGATGGATAGGTAGACAGATAGACAGACAGAGAGAGAGAGAGATTGGCAGTCAGATAGATAGATGGATGACAGGGAAGAACAAACATAGAAATGATTAAAGAAAGGAAAGGGAACAACTTTCGTAATTTCCCGAAGTGCAACTATTTTCAAGCAGGTGAATCCTGCTAGTTTCTATAAAGAACTCAATAAATCTTTGAAGGGCCAGCTCAGTATTAGATAACAGATCTGCTTAAATACTGATCCAGATCTTACGAAACCTTTCTCTACTGTGCTGTTGTCCTTTACAACACCGATTGAGGAGATTATGAGACCAGTATGCTAACCACAGATTTAGCAATGAGAAAGACAGAGCCCCACTCTTTCTGGCCACACCACTCCTAGAGGAATGGAGAAAGCTAGTGCTGTTGTAAACATACCTTGAACATGAATTCACATGTTCATTAAAGTGGCAGCTGACCTTCAGAATCCAAAAAGGACACGCAGCAAGAGCAATTCTTACATAGAAGTAGACTGCCTACAAAGGATGTACTGGTTCCATACAGAATTGGTCTCAACCTCATCTTTTAATCTTGCTGTAAAAACCACTTTCCATCAATTGTGCCAGGTTACTGCTTTAAAAAATGAATTTGGGTCCTGTTCTTTCCATCTTGTTTTGTTATCTTGATTATATTCCTTTGGAGTATTGTTATTCAAACATTTCCTAGTGGATTCCTGCACTTCAGCACTAAAGTTCTCGGTGTCCTTTTCATCATTAGATTTTTTTTTTTTTCAAACAATATGATGATACAGAAAGTTCCTCACATTCCACCTCCTAAATTCTTTGGTCTCTAAGTATCTGGAACAGAAACATAGGGAAATAAAATCCAGATTATGTACTTATCTTTCACAGATGAATTGCTAATAAATGTTTTGATAGATGTCTCTGCATTCATCTCCTATAAGACATGCATTTTGATAAATTATTCCTTGTTCTGTTCTTTTTTTTCTCTTTTCAATCTAATCATCAAATACAGTTTGTACAATAATCAGTGTGCTATTGTTTCAGTACAAGTAACCTCTTGATACTCCATTGTGGAATGGAAACAGAAAGACAAGGTGAATGAAACCTCTTGATGATTAATTCTAGAGTGGCAGCTATGGCAGTCTATAAAAGAACAGAGTCTTTGTGTTACTCTTTTCAGCTCTTCAAGGTGCCACAGGGCTTTTCTCTCTCTCAAGATGATTAGTGAAAATGATACATGTTTCAAGCAGTTCATATGTTTATTTGGTGCAGAAATAGTATCCTAGTTTAAGTATACTTTTAACATTTATAGGTATGTGTGCACCAAAAGGTAAAGTGAGAATGTGAGAAATGAGAATAGAAGTAAACCCTTCTGCCAAGCTTATTTTTGTCCATTATCCATCTGCCTCCCTTCCTTGACCAGAATATGCATATACATACATGTAGATGTATGTGTATATGCATATGTACACGTATATGTATATTTAGGAATATTTATTTATTTATTTAGACAGTCACTCAGATTTCTACTGAATATTGTCATGAGCACTATGGTATACCACTGCAGAATGTATTAATCTTCTGGTGTACAACTGGGATTTTTGTCTACTTTTCCATCTGCCTCAGTTGTTCCCTCAAGCCATTCAGTAATGAGAGACATGTGGATAAAAGTCTTTCACCTTGCAGTATGCAGTATGTCAGGAATTCTATCAAAGAAGCATGTCACCTTACTGTGTGCCTACATCCACCAATTCATATATATAGATTCAGAACCAAATCCAATGCACTATAAAGTAGGTGATTTGTTGGTTAAATCTGCAGATGACAGGAAAGAAGAAACTCGGAAAATAAACAAAATTTGGCTACCAGTACTGAAGAACACTAAAATCTAGACTCAAAAATATGCCAGTGAACGCCACCCAGACTCTGGAGGTCCCTCTATAGGAAACAATGCAATGGATTGCTAATGACAATGCACTGTTATGCATATCTCCTGACTAACAATACAACCCTGGGGGATATCCCACTTAACAATAGGCCATCACACAGGCCAACCATAACATATGCAAATTGCTTTCTCCCACTCAGGGATTACACAAGTATACATACTCTTGTCTCAGTTCTATGCCACCAGATCCTCTGAAGATGCCAGCCACAGAGGCAGGTAAAACGTCAGGAGCAAATACTAATAAAATACAGCCTCAGAACCCAGAAAACCCACAACAACCTATGGATTCCGGCCTTGAAAGCCTTCGACTTTATATTGAAAGGGACTTAATTGGTAACTCCCATTAATTCAATGGGTTTATTCTACTTGGAACTCATATAACAGAATTCAGCCTTCAGAATTAGCATTGGTAAATGCAGGAATGTGAACAAGTAAAAATGGCTTCAGTTTACCTGATTGTTTATGCACTGCTTTTTGAAACACTAAAGGCTTAATATACTATGACTGGAATTCACCATCTGGGTTATAGATGTATAACCTAGAGTTACGCATTGGTAACTGAGTTGTATTCATGGAACTGTACCACTGTTGCCATAGTTGTAAGTTGCCTAATCCTGTTTTACCAACCAGCAGCTGCTGCAAGTGACAGAGGTCTGTTCTATTGATTGGGGTCCAACATACTGCTACTTCCACCTTCCTCCTGTAAGTAATCTTTAGTGTGAGGAGGAACTGCAATGGAGATCCTGGTTCTAAATTTTGTACCATAGATCACTGGAGGCAGCAGATGGAAATATCAGTATGCTGTGCTGCAATTGACAGGAGGAAAGGCCTTCATCACCCACAGTGGCTGATGGCAGTTTGGTTAGGGGATTGGACCAAGAGACACTACTTAGTGTGCTTAACAAAGCAGCTGATCTAGGATCTTGGTCTATGGGTTCCTTTTCTGTGTTTAGGTTGGGCAAGTAAAACAGAAGGTTGAACAACTACAATTGTAAGATTTTTTTTTTCTCCTTCATCATTATGTTTGCTTTACTCACTGTTGTTTTCTACTTCTTGCCTTCTTCAGAACTGGTTTCTGAAAAGCTGAAGAGTATACCTCAGCTTCTAAGTAGCAAACCAGATTTTGCACATGGTAGAGCCCCTCTTTTTGGGGAAAAAAAGAGCCTACATCCAAATATTAGCCCTAATCCAAATAGTGCCATTTAGTTAAAGGAACATGACTAAGTTCCCATTGATTTCATGGGAAATCTATTTGTACTTAAAACTGGTTTTAGACTGAGAGCCTTTGCACACTACACTGTTATAGTGCTATTATTCCACTTTTAACAGCCTATGTAATCCTGGTGCTTGAGTTTAGGGAGGGGCATTTATAATTCTTAGCCAAAAAGCTCTTTAGCCTCAGTAAACTACAAACCCCAGAATTCCACAGGATGTTGAAAGTGGAATAATAGCATTATAACAGTGTAGTATGGAAAGGTCCTGAGTATACTGTAGGTCAGATTCAAGACAACTATGAGACTTTAGTTTAAATTTCAGTTCCCTTACAGTGCCCTGGTGGCTGTAGTGGAGAACTGGGGTCAGATGGTTCATCTTTCTGGGTGAATGGAACAGTAGAACTAATTGAGAATAAATTAAAATGTCCTTGCAGTAAAATTAAAATTGAATGTGGCATTTCTTCTTTAGTTTGAATATTTGAGTTATGAAAGCAAACAAAAATATTTTAACAATAATAACTGGAGTGGAGGAGGTTTCGTGTATTTTGTAAATATTTGAAGGGGCAAACAGTAGTGATCCCAAAGATCTCTTTGCCGAGAAAACTGATAGATAAGACATTTTGAGAGGCATCTCAAACATATAAAAGCAAGGAAAATAGCAATTCTGAAGAAGTTATCTCAAAAGTGCTTATTATCACATATAACTGGCAGGGGTTCTGGGGAACAGAGTATTTATCTTTAAAGAAAAAAAAGAGTGAAAGAAAATACTGGAATTTACAAAGCATTTAGCTGGCCTCTGGTGCCTCAGAAGATAGGTAAACAATCTATCAGACAATTAATTTATAAACAGCAAAGGGAATGATGGGATGAATATACAAAGGCAAATCATAGAGAATGTTTTAGCTTCTGTTTGTTGCAAGAGTTTCTGAAGAAAGCTGTAAGAATAATAAAGGATCTTAAAGAGAAATTATATAAAAATATCAATATATTTTGTTGTGTGTAGCCTGAGGAAAACCTTTAAAAAACATATTAGCAATTTTCAAATGTTTAAAGAGATATCGGAAAGAAGAGGGCAATAAGCAGTAAAGGTATGACAATGGATTTCAGTTCATGAAATTAAACATTAGAATAATGTTCATATTAATTATTCAGCAGTGAAAGGCTGCCTTACTTGTATATAGATTTTCAAAACATCTCCCCTTGAGATTTTTGTTTTTCAAAGCACACTTGTGTAATTACAACTCTAAGAGATTAACAGGTATAGTTTTCTTGATGGCTATTTGGATGAGCTACAGACACAAAGGTTCTGGGGTTCCAAGGCAAGGGATGGCCATTTGTGGTCCTCCAGAAGTTGTTGTACTACAGTTCTCAGGATCTCTAACTTTTGGCTATCTTAGCAAAGACTAATGGGAGTTGTAGCCCAACCAATTTGTTTGTCAGGCCCCAAGTTTCCTACTCCTATAATAAGATGTGGTAGTGCAAAAGGACAAGGTGGCTAAATTAAACTAAGCTAAACCAGCATAATTCAATGTGTTCATTCAAAGTAGATGCATACATCCTGTTCAACAAAGGTCATATGGGTATTCCTTTCAGGAATTTCTCCCAGGCTGGATGCCTATATGCAGAGACAGCATTACTGCTGCAAATGTGCATAAAGCTGCACATTTTAAAAGGGAAAAAGAAAAGGTTAAAAAAAGTCCTTTATGTTTACAGTGAAGAAGATAAAAAAAAAGCCATTGCTCCTCAATTCCCTATGATAAATTGTTTTGAATTTTTCCCATTCCCCAGCCTCTCTTATAAACCTTTACGTTTTGACATTCTCTACGTGAATTGCCACAAAGAAAGTATTTGGCAGAAGCATTAGTAGGAGTATGATGATCTCTGATTTCCACATCCAAACCCATTCTGTCATTTTGCCCTTAGCCAAGAAACTTAAGATAGAAGCTTGGAGTCAGCTTGCCTCTTAAGCTGTTATGAGAGGGAGAGTGCAGAATGAATTTCTCTGTGTGTATGTGTATGTGTGTGTTTGAGCAATATACTTGTTAAACAGAGAAGTGGACGAGTTTAGAAACCATTCTTTCCTGTCTGGAATGGTCATGACATTCATAGTTAATCACCATGACATTAACTGTGTGAATGGTATTAACCAGCACATTTTTACGTTATGCAATAATTCCTCCAGTGGGGAGCCTGATCTGTCACAGGAAGAGAGGTAAGGAACAGAGGGGAAGTTTTAACTATTTCTCACCCTGACATCTCCCAACAAAAACCTCTCAGAAAGTGTTATTTGCATTTCAGGGCAGGGTCTTTTTCTTTTTCCTGTGTCAATTGGCTTGGAGTGGTTATCTCTAAATAGGCAGTCATTTGGCAGGTAGCAGGGGAAGAAATCAGAATTACAATGAACACCTTTGCACTGTCCTGGTAAAAGGAACGGCTCTAGAACTACCCCTTTAGTTTCTATGACCTGGGTGGTGGGGCATGTCACTACCTGTGGCACTGATCTAGAGAACTTAGTCCTCACTTAAGTCCTACATCATGTGGGTGGGGTTTTTTGGGTTTATCTTCCAGAAAATGGCCAGATGAGGAACAATTCAGCTATTGGGTTGCCCTAGAGTCTCAGGTGGTTCACTTAAGGGAAAGCTGAGGAAGAAGTCATGAAGTGAACCTGGCCTCCTCTAATCCCACATTAGGTTGCTCTTCCTTCTTGCATATTTCCATGTTCAACTCAGTTTAGGTATGTTCTGGGTTAGATAAACTAGCTCTTCAATCCAGTTGTCTGTGTCTGGTCATATTATGTCATAGCTGGACATCAAAAGAACAGTAAGCCATAGTGACAGATAAAAAGAAAACTAGTATGTGAGAGTGTGCTCCTTTTCTTATGTGGCGTGTGACTAGAACAGAGATTCTTCACTAATGGTCTTTTGAAAGAAAAGAATACTAATTTTGGCAATGTTCTTCATCTTGAAAGAATATCTCCACAGATGCACAGTTTTTGAAAACTGTTCGCAATTTGGGACTTATGTGCAAAATTCACATGTGGTTGTTTTGTATACAGAAAATGCTGTTTTCTGTGCAGACAAGGCTTTTATCTCTGAAAAACTACCTAGTGTAAGGACATCCATCTCATATTTCATTTCTTTCATTTTTTAAAAAGAACATTTTAATTAAAAAGTTATAAGGATACATTAAAACATTAAAAACTTATATAGAAGAAAAATAAATACAAAACAAAATAGGAAAAAATACATTTTCAGAAAATGAAAAATGCAAAGAGAATGAGAAAGAGAAAAGCAATCTTCCATTCTTCTTTTCAGCGGCTGAATATATGTACTGTTCTTTCATACTTCATTATTTAACAACCAAATAGTCTCTTCTTTCAATCTCCTATTACTCATAATTCCTCAAAAGCCCCTCATCACACTACACTGATATAGCGCTCTTATTCCAATTTCATCATCCTATGGAACCCTACCTTGGGTTTGCAGTTTAGGGAGGGGCATTTAGAATTCTCAGCCAGAGCATCAATAAACAACAAATTCCACAATTTGTTGGTTGTCAAATTCCACAGGATGTTGAAAGTGGAATAATAGCACTATAACAACGTAGTGCATAAACGCCCAGAATCATAATCTTCTTAATTTTTCTTTCTTTAAAATATTACTCATTATCCTTCTCTAATCCTATTAAACCTTTCAATCATCACATTATTTAATCATTGCATCCTCTGTTGAGTACTATTAAACTGTTCCATCTTTAGAAGAAAAAAAGAAAAGAACTATCATAGTCATCCACTAATATGCTTCTAGTTATAACACTGAACCTTCTCAATACTATAAAGTTTTAATATAACCATTTATCATGTATCTCACAATTCCCTTACTGAAACTGAAGCAAATTTATCTTATAAGGCATTATCAATAATGTATCAATGATAAAAATTATCTTATAAAGATTCTGTTCAAACCCATATTGCCAGGCCTATCACTATAACCAGATTTCTTAACATGGTATAATCCACTCAATTCACTAACATTTTAATTTTGAATTTGACTCTTAACTTTTTTCCTCTGCCATACAAGCCAGAACATTTCCCTATGTAGGTGCTCCTTGTTTGTACAGACACGTTCATTCTGACACAGAAGCCATATTCTCAGAAAAAAATTATTTTTCATTCCGGTAATATTTCCCATCAGTAATCATTTCCACCCCTCCTATTGTCCTGCCTATGGTTTTCCTTTGTTTGGGCTTCTGTTCCTTCTGTATTTCAGCAAATATTTAGGTTCAACCTGAATCTCCAGGCATGAAGGCACATTGTTTAGCTCAAACATATTCTGTTCTAGATGATCCTGGAGAGAAATGAAATAGATCAATGTAAGTTCTTTCTAATAGAAAAATATGATGCCAGTGCAATAAATAAATATCAATACTAGTTTTGTATAATTGAAAGCAAGAGGCTAAAAATGTTCAGACATGCTCTGTACAGGAGATTATCTAGTGCAGGTGTTATGAGTCATTGAGGCATTTGATATAAATGAGTGATTAGCTTAATAACACTGACTGTCCTGCCCTTTCCTTCATTTCATTCTTCCTCCTTGTGGTGTTATTTTTTCCCCCTCCCATTCACACTTTTCTGCATTCTGCATTTCTGTATTCAATATTTGTCCAAATGTTTAGACTTATTCTGCTGTTCTTTCTCTCTCCCCCCGCCCACACACACTCATACAACCTTACAAATATTTTAACATTTGTATGTTTTCTTCTTCTTCTTGCCACCCTGCAGTGTTGGACAGGTAAATATGGATAACTTATATTCCAGTCATCTTTATACCTTCAGAAAGCAGAACATTATACTAAGTACAACACTATAATATTATATGATATACTACTATATAATAAAAATATAAAAACCTGGTGATATTGTTGTGCTAGCTGACATACATATTTATTCTCTCATTACCTTCTTCAAGGCACAGAAGTTTAAACATTGAAGACCTGAAATTAGTAAGTTCAAAAGTTGGATTCTGAGTCTTACCATACCTATTAAGGTAGATATATTTTCAGCACCAGTAGAAAATCACCCATATTCCAGATGGCATTCTCATATCCTTCTGGACCACTCTGGTGGCTATTCCAAGTGCTTGTTTGCCTGTAAGGAAACTGGCCTTTAAAGTGATCCATTGCACTATGGGAAAATGGAGAACTCCTTATGTAAGATATTACTAGATGCCTCCTCACACAAGCATTTTAAATATATAACCACCAGTGTATTTCACCAACAGTAATCTGGCCTGACATATTTCCTGGATTTCATTGATGCTCATTTCCAAGTATATATGGGGTATAATTGGGCAGGCATAGTATTTGCTACTAGCAAATACAAAATTCCCCAGAAATAATCAACTAAAGGGCCCCTACTGTCCTGCTTATTGTTTTACTTTGTTGGCATCTGTGTTTCTTCGGGTGGGGTGGGGGGACACTAGACAAATAATTGAAGGGGGAAAAAGCCTTCTATAAAAAGCCTTCTACCTTGAGACAAGTTGAAAACAAAACAGGCAATAATAGCATTCAATTTCAATATCAGGGATATTTCCAAGGGAACATTAGTGCCCAGATGCAGATGCATGTGGGAAGAATTTCGCCAAGATTAATTTGGATTCTTAAACTAGATCTCACTGCTTCTATCAGAAGAGGTAACCCATCCGACCTCCAGCAGGCCTTTGAGCACCCTACAAATCTGCTCTGGAGAGTTGGTAAAACATTAGTATCTCAATTTAATTTCACTTTTCTTGTTGGTTGCAGTCATTTTTTACATTCCTAAGTGATAATATGACTTTTGCATAACTGGAATTTTAGAAATGCTCAAAGTTTTCCTAGAAAACTGCCCACTTTTCTTTTCCTTTTTATCGCCCTTTTGGCATCTTTTTACTTGCCATAAAAATATTGAAGGTCTTGAATTTAACACTGATAACCAGTATAAACAGGTTAGGACAAAAGGCCTTGTGGAGTAAAACTTGGAAAACTTGCATTCCCCATCCAACTCATTTCCCTCAACCCCAAGACTGAATTGATCTAACAACATTTGAATGTCATTTCTCTTCTCTCTTCTTCTAGCAGGTAGGAAGGGCTCTTACTCAGGTGTCTTTTTCTTTCTTCTCCTGAAGATGTAATTACCCTTCAAGGGCCTGGAAAAATCTCTTCCTTTCCTCCAAAGCAAGAGTTATCAAGATGCATAAAAGATCAGCAAGAACACCTGGGACAGGCTTGATCTTTAAACAGAATTTACACTTTATTCACTACTTATATAAGGAAAAATTACCTTCACATTTTTGGAATTACTCTTGATCAATATCAATCTATCCCAAGAGTGCCCCTTCCTTGATTTAAATGAGACAGGTATCGTTTGCCAATATGTTTGAAAAGTTACTAGCTTCAGAAAAGAGTTGCAAAACACACAATTCCTCCATGGCTGAAAATTGATTGGTGAGTTTGTGAAAATTTCTGCCCACACATCTTTTACATCCATTAAATCTCCATGATTGTTTTTGTTTTGGGAGGAAACAGAAAGAATGTCACAAAGTATTTTTTTCTCTATGGCTGAGTTTATTATGGGACACACAAATAACATATTGATGCTAATGATAAGCCTAATTAACATTCCCTACATACCGTTATTACCAGCCTTCTCCTAGATCCTCCTGTAAGAACAATGGCTTCAGAACTCAGTGGCTAAATTTGGTCTCAGACACTAAACAAAGAGCAATAAAAATCATGCTGCTAGTTTAAAGATCCCACTGTGCTTCTCATTGGCTATTGCTTCTCTGTGCAGTTACCTCAGACACATGAATTATTCATCTCGTGATGTTAAGCCCTTCCAAGTGCTGATCCAGTTTATACACGTGCAGAGTAATGGTCTAGTTTAAAACTTTAGCATCTCATGGACACTGCATAATTACTACATGCAGGGGGCATAATATGCAATATCAATGGTATGTATTGTATTACTTGTTTTGGTCTATAATTAGAGATTTACGGGGGTGGCATGCACTGCTGCTGCATGAAAATGTCAGATGATCCATAGGGTTCACATAGTAAGTCATGTTATACTTTAGGATGTAGAGAAACTACCATGCCGAAATGTCTGCTAGTAGCATCAATAATCTATTAAAAACCTGTGTCCTCTAATGTCAAAGGGTTAGGAAATGATAAGCTGCCATCTCTTTAATTTATTTAAGATATATAAGCTACATGTTGCACATGCATATTGTACTTACACACACTGCAGATGCATTATCAGTTGGCAAAATATGCTTCAAGAACACAAATTCCTACTTACTGAGAAGAATGTGCAGTTATACTGCTGCAGATACTTGCATTTTGTGCATTGCCTTGATGTGCGGTAATGAAGGATCTTAACTTATGTGTCTATTATTAACCTGTTACATTTTGTCAGCTTTCTCTGTTTTTTGAGGGATGATGTTGATTCATTCCAATGTGAAAGCAAATGTCAGCATCTCTCTTTTTGCATATGTCAATTTCCTTCTTTTATATCAGCATCTGATATTTCTATAAATACTTTTCTACTTTCCTCATGTGAAAAGAAGCCATAATTTCCATAGAAACCAAAGTATTTATATTCGTATACTTAAGCTGACCTTGATTTTAATTTACATGGGTAAAGCAGACTGGGAAAGTTTGCTGACTACCCAAACAGCAGTTTCTGAAACAAATGCCCTCACTCTGAACGATCTTTGTTTTCACTCAGTGGCATTGTCTCATGGTTATTTCCCTTTTGGTCCCTCGATCATCATAGAATTAGAATTCTGTGAGGAAAAGGCTAGGTGAAGAGATTCACTTGTGCTTTTCTGGCTCCACTACTCTCTGTAAAATATGGGGGGTGGGGGATAAAGTAGGATGTTTGCTACATATCTTTAAGCTCCCTGAACCCACATCCTGTAAGATTCCAAATCACGTAATAAACCTTAACCACAGAAGAAAAGATTCTCATTTTAGACTAGGTGAGGGAACCTTAGGTTATAGGATTAAATTTGACTTTCCTTGGCTCTCAGTTTGGCCCTTTGTGGTCTCCAGATGTCTACACCACTTTCTTATGCTACTATCATTAGATTGTTTTCCTGGTAAAATGCATATCTTAGGACCTGGTTACTGGCACTAGGAGCTTTAACACAAAATGTGCTGGTATTTTTGGACTCATCTTTTTCCTTGTGGCTCTTCCCACTACTGGATGGCAGCCCTCAACAACTTTGCTGAAAATTAATTTGGCACTTCGACTGAAATAAGTTCCCCATCCATGCTTAAGATCATGCCTCTACAACATATGGACAGTGGTGGTTTGGGCCCTATGGTACAAAGGCCAAAGGGCACACACTTGCTGTTCCCATTATGCTATGAAATGAATAGCCATTTGAGAAGGGGAAGCATCCAGTTCTCACACATAAACAGGGTAAGCTTAAAGGTACTCAGATCTCTTGTGAAGAGAAACTTGGGAAACTTGCATTTCCCTGTCAATTCCTACAAGTGGACGGGAATGATCTAAGCCACTTCTGTTCATGGAGGTCCTCCACACATTTTGGAACAATGATTTTCTAGCATTCCAAAACACAAAAAGAACCTCCACAGATAGAGCCTCTCCTGTGAAGAAAAATGCATTTGAGATGTTCAGAGTGTGGGCATAAAGCTACAGCAGATCCCTCACTGATGATGAGGGATGATGATCCCTCACTGACGATGTCCTCTCTTTCTGCATGTTTGAACAACACTTTTCCTGATGCCTAAATATGACTACTTACTTACATCTGAATTGGGCTAATAAGAAGGCCAATAATTAAAACAAACAATAAATTGTATTGAAATTACAGCTGATTGGCCATGGAGAGTAATGAATTAGAGAAAAGCTATAAACTTTGAGATAGGGTTTCAGGAAAGCTCACTTTTTCATGCTAAAAAAACATTTAGCTCAGCAGTATTTAAAATAGATTAAAGATGGATTTTCCTTTCATCTCACACTTAAAAGAAACTATGTCCTTTTTTCCTTCATTATTTTCTGAAAGGTATCCATACTGAAGTTGTGCCAATATGCTAGTTTATTTAAGATTTTTAATTGATTAAAAAGTAGAGGATTAATCACCTAAATTGTTAAATCGTCAGCCTTAATTTTTTAAAAAAATTTCCATAGTTACTGTCATTTAATACCACCCTCCACAATTTAACAAAAGCAGTTTCAGCAAAACTGTTCTACCTGCTTATATCATTCATGAGTATACACTATTTTCTGGACTTTTTTTTTAAAGCAGAGATGTAGTGCACGAGCTGTTGGAATGAGGAATAAAGATAGCAAAGTTATAAATCTGCTAAGTCCGTTACCTGATTAAAGAAATTTGTTCGATTAGCAATACCCATATACTCCAATTGTGTGATTGCTTAATTCTTTATGAATACAATGGTATTCTACACAGAAGTAAATCCCACTGAGTTCAATGGAGCTTACTTCCAGGTGACCGTGTATAGGTCTATATTTCATATATATGTCAATACTGTAATTGTTCTGAATTACAAAACCACTTGTTGCTTTTAAAAGCTTGCATATGTATAATATAACTACACATAGGTAAAGACATCTCCTCTGCAAAATAATAAGTTCAGCATTTCTTGATATGGTGCATGTTATTTTGTAGTTGGAAACACTCATATAATGACTTATTTAAAGAAACAATGGCTTTCTGTTTGGTGTTTCTTTTTTATTTTTTCAACCAACCAAAAGGTTTCAGTCCAATTGATCAATGAAATGTTTCATCCATAATAAAGACAAAAAGAATAACTAAACTAAGTACTGAATAAATATGTTGATTGGCCAAAATGATACATTTTGCTTCAGAAAAAGGAGCAAAACACTCATTTGGAAAGCAACCAGCAGCACTGGCATCATTGGTTAAGTATCTATGACTTTTGACTTCCAGGGGTCTTTACGTTCTTCCCCAAAGTTACTTTTAACTGTTAGGCAAACTGTTTCTTGGAATATTTACCCAGAACATATTTCATATGTACAAGTTTTAGTAAGTAGAGCTGAAGCAGACAGATGTGCAAGCCCTGATGTACACTTTTTGGAGTGAATCCCCAGTGAGCCTGACATTTTAAATCGAGACCAAATTCTCATTAACTTTCAGGCAGCTATTGACTTTCAGCATACATAGTCAGTCATTGCTTGTTGAGAAATATTATTAGAAAGAGAAGATAAGCAACAAATAGAAGGATTTGCAGTTTTCGACATGACCCTAAAGGCACAAGAACCTGTTTGATGTTGGAAGCTAAGCAGGCTAAGCAGGGTTACCTCTAATTAGTGCTTGGATGGGAGACCGCCCATTAATATTGGGTACTGTAGGCTATATTCCAGAGGAAGAAACTGGCAAAACCACCTCTGAATATTACTTGCATAAGAAGAAACTATGACATTTATGGGGTCTTGATAAGTTTACAGACAACTTGAAAGCACATACACACACTTGTTGGATACATCTCCACCCTAGCATCTGAATGAAAGTCAGCATGATGTAGGGGACTGAACATTGAATTGCAACTCTGGGGACCAGGACATAAAGCTATGTTAAGAAATGGAAACCCACCAAGTGCAAGTCACACTCTCTCAGCCTCAAAGGAAAGCAATGACAAACCTCCTCTGAATAAATCTTTGCCAAAGAAACCCCTGTGATAGGTTCAGTTTACGGTGGAAGCAACTTGAAGGTACAGGTCAGCAACAACATCTGAACAAGTTACAATGCTGAGAAAAAGTTTTGAAAATATGCTTGGCTGTGGAAAAGAAAAGGCATTATTACTCCTAGCCTGCTTTGATGGTGTGAAATGGGGCAAAAGTAATCAATGAAGGCATTGTGAAGTGGACAGATGGCAAGATGATTAGCTAACAGCCGTTGTACCTTGTTCTGCCTTACAACTTCAGCAACTTCCACTTCCTCCTCCTCCTCTTCTTCTTTTTCTTCTCCTCCTCTTCCTCTTCTTTTTCTTGTTCTTCTTCACAGATTCTAACTAGGGATCAAGGGATGCCAATTTCTCTTTCTTCCACCTTTACTTTTTGTGAAATTTAACAATTGTCATCAAAGGTAAACTAAAGCAAGGGATGAGTTTTATAAAAGGGATGGATCAGAACTTAGTTTCAGTATGTTTTTAAGGGAATTTGTCAAAATTTTAGAAATTCAGATATGTTTAAAATCAATACTAAATGTGGTGTTGTGAATGTGGTCTAGATAGGTAGGCATGATGTCATTTACTTAGTTAGTTACTTACACCATTTCCACATGACAACACTCCCCCACATCATCCCTTTGCAATCCCAGCAGTCCCATCATCCTATTTCAATCCTCTGCTGGGAAGAGAGCACAACAAGAATGCTCCCCTCCACACCCAACTGATTCCCTCTGGAAGGGAGTGTGAGGGATCCATGTCTACTTTCTGCAGCACAGGTGGACTCTTTCCTATGCTGTGCTGGGGGACGAAGCACCTCCATAGTGCTACCTGCCTTCTTCACAGAAGGAAAGTATGGGAGCATTGTGTGACCGTGTGCTTAACAAATTTAATCCATTAAGTAAATATTCCAGTAAATATCCCACAATCATGACACATGGGAATGAGATGGTAGCGGGGCCACAATGAAGTCATGTGAAAGCATGACCTGCAGACTGCTGCCATAGTTGGACTGTGACACCATGTGGAAATGGCTTTAGTCTTCAAATATTTATATCCCACCTTCCATCCAAAGATCCCAGGGCAATGCACAATAAAACTAGTTGGACCAATTGAAAACTATTTAAATATTAAAAGTGATTAAAAGGCTAAAATATCTTAAACAAATTAAAAAAAGAGACCAAGACTAGTTAACAAAATTTAAAATGATTTTAAACCATACTCATGAGAGAATTTGTGTAAAACCTATTAAACCCCTCAAAGCTTTTCACATGGTGCCAGAATTGGTTGTATCAGAGACTTTACCAGGTAAGAATCAAGAAGATGGAGTACAAAGATGAATACTTGAAGCTGAGGAATCAAAGAATCGGTTGATATGTGTGTTTGGCAGCAACACTGCTTTCTTAAAATAACATTGGTTTTAGAGTCCCAAGAGCAGAGCCCCATTCACACCACAGAATTATAGTTATTCCAGTTTAATTGCCATGGAATCTTAGGAATGGAAGTTTCGGGAGGAACATTTACAATTCTCAGCCAAAGCACTCAATTGCCTCAGCAGGCAGTAATCTAAGAAACGAAGGTGGCTATAGTTTTATTTTCATGATGGCAACATCAAAGGAAGATTTCCAGGTGGACAAAAGGGTATATTGATTGTACTTTTCTGGATCAAATTGTATGTGGCTCTGGATGAATGTATTTGGCCAGTGTTATATACAAGCTGAATTTAATCACCAAGGTACTCATGAAACAGGCATGGTTCTTCACCCCTATCTCTTTAGCCTGAGTGTCAGAAGGTATTATTATTGTTGTTGTTGTTGTTGTCTTGACAATCCCAGTTAATATGTCTCTGTTTGGAGATCCTTTTCATTACCATTTGGTCACTTCAGCTTGCAACTTGTGACCAGTGCTAAAATCCAAACAGGCAGAGTTAGCATCAACACTTTGCTTAAGCATTTTTAAGTCATGGAATTTCTGGAAGTTTATACGAGAGAATGAACAAGCTCTCTGTTAGCCTTTTAGGATATTTAATTTATGTAGTCATAGATATATAAAGATATAAACTCCCCTTAAGGAGAAACAATAGAAACTTTATTGTCTAGACACATCACTTACATTTCATTACACTGTATGAAAGCCATTATAACTTCATTACATTACAGTATATGGCGGATAAAGTGTTACACTTTCATAAAGACTGAACCTTTATATCATTTGCATTGCTTTAGCAGGCTTCTCTATAGCTACGCATAGAGAAACATGAATTCATATCCATGGCTAGACTCACAGGTATGCAGAGGTAATCCCTGGGCATTTCTATCTACATATATACATTCTATATCTACACACATCCCTTTTTGTATGGAAAATGGTGTCTGTACAGAAATATTTATTCTTGCAGAGAAATGATGTAATGCTATAATTGCTAATTTATTCACATACAATTTGTACATGGCTGATTTACATAGAACACAGCATTTTCCATACAGAAAAAAGTATTTGCTGGTCAGGAATTAATATTTCTCCATGGATATTAAGAAAATGGTGTTTCTCTGTATATAAAAAGATGTATACATTTGGTGCACAATAAACCCTGAATTTTGAATTTCTTTCAAAAACTGTTTGGTTTTCAAACACTCCCCTGTAATGAGAAGAAAATTGTTGAAATTATTTGTTGCTACCTTGAAGAAGAAACTTAGTGAAGAATTACATCCCTAGCGTAGAAAGAAATAAACATCTCTTCCTGCCAATTGTGTTTCACATTACACTCTTCTAAAGCTGTTTCCTTTTTTTTTTGAAAAGACTGTTAGTGGTTTGTTATATATATTGACAAGTAATGTTAGCCCCAAACCTATTCTGCTAACCTAATGAAATTGTTTGGGGAAAGTGTCACACATCCTAAGGCTGCAAAAATGTGAATAGTCAGTGTTCCATTATAACATAAAATGTGAGCAGCTTCCCTTACAACCTGATGGAAAAATGGGAAGCTATGCATTTATTGTTCTTTAGCTAGTTTCTCTTGTGCAAGTCCCATTGAAATCAACAAAATATATTCACATAAAACTCATGGCAGAATTATACCTTAAGGCATTGAGAGGATAAAAATAGCTAGCTGCCACAAGGAATAGGTTTGTGGTGTTATGAAACACTAGAACTGAAAACCTGATGCCGTCTGTTGTAGTAACCCATAACTTGGGTCTACCAAATAGGTCAGGGAAGGAAAAAAATGAAAATAGCAGAAACACATAAATTAAAAGCCACACAATAAAACCTAAAGTTTGATGAAAGAGGTAGTGACCTTTACAAAATAAAAGCAGAGAGACACATCTTGAGAGTAACTGGAGTTGTAAAATTATTTACTATCATTTTAGACTAGGACCAGTGGGGGGGGGGAATGTACATTAAAATCCCAGATGAAAAAAGCAATCTCCAACTGTCCAAAAATGCTTATAAGGAGGATCCTTTACAGAAGTGAATCTTTGCAGTTTGAAACTATTTTTTGAGAAAATTGTGTGGAGTTTTTGTTTAAAAAACAACATTTTTGTGTGGAAAATGCTATTTTCTGCACAAAAAAATCTATATGTCAATTTTCCACATAATATATCCCAAACTGCGAGTAATCATCAAAATTCTGCAGTTTTTGTGGGCTTTTTCATAACAAGCAACAAATTGTTAAATTATTTATTCACACACGCAAGAACAATAATTTTAAAGATTTACATGCCTATTTTGGACACGTCAAATTAATTGCTCAATAGTTAGTCAATGTTTATATAAATCTCATTGATTGAATTGATTCACTGTTGTTGGGACTAGCAATTCATCCCCTGTACTGACCACATCCTCTCTAGAATTAAAAACAATTTACTTCATTTTGTAAAGATATCTGGAGCGTTGTTCTGATGTGTTTTTGCATGATTTCTGCATTTCTCAGATTGAACTGATTTATAAGGGATTTTGAAAAATCCTATAGCTCCTCAGTATAGGACTAGGTCTTAAGCTGTCCATTTTGGTACAGTGGTGAAAATGATGGCATATAAGCAAACATGAGCTCCAGAAGATACAGCAGAGTTTGGAAGGATTACTTCTGGATGGCAGCTCCCAGAATCCCTCACTGACCATGCTGCTTGGGAATTGTAGTCTAAAATGATAACTTTAAAGTTGTGGGAAATACACATTCAAAATCTGCAAAGGTTGTTTTAGATCTTGCAGGCTAAGCTCTTCACCTCTTCTACATGTCCTGGAACTGTGGCTAAAGGTTATTTTACACCACAGTTTCAGATTCTTTAGGGGTGTCTTCAATGCACACTGCTTGTACTACAACTGAACCATTCTTTCACTGCTTTCCTATGGGGCTTCTATGAAGAACCTGGCAAATGGCCTGGATGACCAAAAGTAAGGCCCTTTACGCATCGGGCTATTAAAATGGTGCAGAGCGACCTCCGACGGAGGTCTTCTGCACCGTAGAGTGGACTGGGGCGGACTACTTTTTGTAGTTCCGCACCTCAGTCCAGTTCAGAATGACCAGAACTGGTCACGCAGCATGCTTTTTAAAAACCTCTTTTTAGAGGTTTTTAAAAAGTATGGAGCGCGCAACTCTGTGTCGCTCTGTCCCCATGCTCCGGTGAAGATTTGCAGGTGCACATAAGTGCATACCTGCAGATCTGCTGAGGGCGGACTTTAGGCTGGTGAGCTTCTCCGGTTGGAGGAGAGCCTCCGCCAACCGGAAGCTGCCATTTTGGATGCCAGAGCAGTGTGGAGCGACAAGCTCGCACTGCTCCTTGTCCTGATGGACTCGTCCGAATGCTGAAGAAATCTAGTGAGTAGCATTTTTTTGCGGTTCCTTTCCCAAGTGAGGAAAGGGCCCAAGAGAGCATTTCCTCTGGGTAGTGAGTTTTTCCTTTCCATACCAGTTTTCATGGTCTCTATAGCCATAGAAATCTTCTTGGTTTATTTCTTAGTATCTGTGGGTATTATAGAAGATTATTACATTAAGACTGCTTGATTTTGTATTTCTTAAAAGAAAGAGCAGGTATTTCAAAAACAAATTTCATTTTCTTTTTTAAAAAAATCAAAGTTCTACCTAACAATAACAGGCACATTATATTTTTTCTGATGGTGCACTCTACTGATATTTTAACAAGACAGGCTTCTAAATCAAATAATTCTCGTGGCAGTCAGAGAGAAACTCAGGATCAGAAGTCAGCATTTTGGAAACTTCTTCCAAAAGAGCCACTAATGTGGCTCTTTGAAAGTTAGGAAGAGGAAGGAAGTTATTCTTCCCAAATGTTCCATAACATTTTTTTAATTTCCACTTGTCTTCTTTAATACTGTAAGAGATGTATCTTGGGTTTCTTCATTGCATTCTTTCCCTTCTTTCTTGATTGACCAATTGTGTTTTTTTAAGATCCTTTGTATATTGCCATTAAGCAACAGTTGAATGACTCCTTTATTCCTAGTCAAACTTATCCCTGCATCTTTTCCAAATGCATGCTGTCTCTCTTTCATTTCTGTTGTCATGGTTTCATACTCAAGCTGAAGCAAAGAAGCTCCTTTTTTTCCCAAGTAGCAAGACTAGCCTGGTTTAAGGTACATATCGATTCATTCTCTTGGTTTTATTGTGCATATTCTATTTTTATTAAAATTATACTTGTCCCGAAAGAGAAATATTGCCAGTTCAATGGAACTTTTAAGATCTGAAATATAAAATCTATAAAGGATTTTTTTCCCCATTTCCAAGTTCATTTTCTCTTTTAGCTCTCCTTTGCTTCACCATCACAATACCACCTGCAATTCAAAGCCCCCGACTGTACATTAAACTGCATTAAACTAACATAAAGAGATATGCTTTCCACACAATACAGGATGATTTAGCTTTCTTCCTCTCATTATGGGTAATAGAAGTCTTTGGATATTGTGCTGAACATTTATCCCAGAGGGTCTAAATTCAAGTCAACTTGGAGAAACTAGCTAGGAAATTTGACATTAAAATGGTAAGTTTCTCTTCGACATGTGTTATTTTGGTGAGATGCTGGGAAAACCATTCAAGGAAACTTCAGCAAAGTGTTTTTATTCTCTCTCTCTCTCTCTTCTTCTCATATAATGTCCCTCTGAATATCATACTTTTTCTGGTATAATTATAGAATCAGTATCACCGAAATCATATACTCAGTGACTTATGTCTAATTTGATCAAAAAAATTAGTGCCACATAAAATATCTATAAAATGAATAGGGAAAAAGGGAAAATAAGTAGGGCTGGGTGGATATACTTCCCTTTGAACTTTGTCAGACCATTTCTTACCAATGAAAATTGTTGTGGGAGGCATCATTTAAACTAAAACATCTTTTTTTTTTTTTTTTTTTAAAAAAGAGGCATCATTTAAACTTGGAAAATGAGCAAATTTCTCCAAAATTTGATGTGGGTAGTATTATTTGCACACTGCATTGTGAGGGGGTCTAGGGACTTTTGACATTTTGTTTTCTTTGTGCACTTTAGAAGTCCTTCATTAGAAGTCATCTTTCATCCTCCAAGGTCTGTGGTAAGCATGCAAAGTCAACCTGTAGTATCTTCTAAGGTGCCAAAATGTAAGGTAACTACTCTATTGCCCTCCCACAGCTAGCCACACCATTGTTTTCAAAGTGCACATGTGTGTGTGTAATATTTAAAACTTTTGGCCATCCCACAATGAATTTGAGGGCACCACTACCCTCCAGCTGAACTTTTGCCCCTGACATAACTCTCTTTGTGATATGAAGAGAAGGGCTTTTCACACAGACTCCATAAATGCACAAAAGTCAGAAAATTTTGTGGTAGGAGGGAAGAAAGTTTCGTCCATCCCCCAAACTAGCTAAAAGAAGCACTGTATAATCAAAGTGAGGCTATAGTCAAAGTAAACCACACAGTTCTGAAACTGGGCAACATAGTTCCCATAGCTTTCAGTTCCATTAATTCCTTTCTTTAAGGAATCATATCAAAACCCAAATGGTATATAGCAGCAGTAGTAGTAATAGTCATTGTCATCGTCATCATCATCGTCGTCGTCATCATCATCATCATCATCATCATCACAATTATTTAACAATCCAAAATGGCAATCGTTAAAAGAAAGATTCAAATGCAGCTCTGGAAGGTATTTTGGTAACATGATTTACCCAAAGTTGACTGGGTCATTTATTTCATTTATTACATCTTTGGCAAGAGGTCCAGAAGAGCAATGCACAGATTTATTTAAGCAGGTCTCTTTCAAATTACCATATGCCGAGGGTGCCTTCTTCCAAGAACTGTCTTCCTGATTAACAGAACTAATAAAGGGAAACCCAATTACACTATGAGTCTGTATTTGTGTTTCTTTTTTATCTTACTTTAACTGTTGGGTCAAAGCCTCTAATAATGCTATACACAAAACCTTTCTGTGCCAAATCTCCATACAAAAAGAGACCTTTTTTCCCACCTCTTAGAGATTACTTGCAAAGATGCTATGAAGAGAAATGTAATAATTTCTTGGTGCAGAATATTTACATTATTTCCAATGAATAGATTTAACACCACTTTGGTTCCATTGATTTTTTTTCTGTCTTAATTCTTACATTATTGATGCCCATGCACACAGAATAAAAAAAATGTAAAAAAGCAGTCTTGATTTTAAACCAGGATTCTTTTTTTTCTTTGTACAGAATCTTACTGATGTGTATCATACATTTGCTCTTATCGATAAAATCCTACACAAAAGCAGTCTTGATGAAGCAGTTAATACTATAAGCAGAAATAAAAAATGTTTTGTTTTGTTTTTTTTTAAAAAAATCAAATCTATCTATAATTGTGCATTGTCAGGCTGGTGCCTTCAGTTCCAGAGCATCATTTTACCATTGCTCAGTTATATGTGCCTTCAGAATGCCTTTATATACCTCGTTCTTAAAATCATATTTCCAAATTTTGAGTATGTTCAAGATTCCTTTTTTATAGTGTTTTATTAATGTGTAAAAGCCAGCATGGTGTAGTGGTTTGAATGATGGAAGACAGCCCTGGAGACCAGGGTTCAATTCCCTACTCTGCCATGGAAGCCCACTGAGTGAACTTGGGTATGTCACATACTCTCAGCCCCAGAAACCACATGATAGACTCATCTTAGGGTCACCATAAGTCAGAAATTACTTGAAGGTACACAGCAACAACAACATTAGTGATTTATAGGGAGGCAAGCCCTTTAAGAAAACTCCAGTGAGGAAGAGTCAGGTTGAAGGTTGAGGAAAACTCTAACTAGAAAAGTTTGGATTGATCATAGATGGTCCTAAAGAACGAGGAAAAGTTAAGCTACAGTTAAGGTCTGGGATGGGATAGACCACATCTCCCTACATATGAGCCTACCCAAACCTTGAATTTCTCAGGAGAGGCCTTTCTCTCAGACCCATCACTTTCACAGACACAGCTGATGCGGATGCCAGATAGGACCTTCTCAGAAACTATCCCTATGCTCTGAAATTCCATTCCTATACTGACTAGAATGCCTCCCCTGCATCAGCAGGCAAAGATGATGATGATGATGATGATGATGATGATGTTTGTTATTATTATTATTTATTCTGAGAGGCTTTTGAGAACTTTTTTTAACTAAAGAAAAGTCTTAAGAGAATGCTGTACTGAACAAAAATAATTAAAAATTTATATATATATATATAAAGTTTTAAACAGTTGAGTTAAAATTTTAACTCTGCGATTCAATATCTTTGTCTATGAATGATTTCATTTAATGTTGATGTTGTTCTTTTATAAGTTTTAACTTTATTATATTTATTGTAAATTGTCCTGAGTTCTGGTTTAGAGAAAAAAAACAGGTTGTAGCAACAAGAACAACAACAGCAAAAACAACAACAACAACAACAAAGGAAAGCAGAAGAGACGAGTGCCAGTTCTCAGATATGAAAGGACTTTCTGACAAGTCTTCTGAGAAGAACATAATTGGGTTAGCACTTTCCTTACTTGCTTCTCAAACGAACCCCCTAGATGCCATCAAGATAATTCCTGCTATTACCTGCCAAAATCATCATACTGGGGTAACTCATGGGATGTTAATTATATTCTTGATCCTTGCTGAGGTGCTACCTCTGGCCCTTGGAAGTGTCCCTAGAGAAGCAGGAAAAGTAGGAGAGGCACAGAAAAAAATGACTCCAAATTGTCCCAGAGCCCACACTGCTGGTTCCTAGTTCTGCCAGCTGAGGCTTTTACTAGGATTGTGTTTTAGAAGACCCCAAGGAATAAGCCTTCAGGAGGAAGAGATGAAAGTGAGACAGTGATTCAAACTGTTTCCAGTTTACTGCAGAAAATGAAGAAACTAGTCCCACTTTATTATCATAATCCATTCTGAGACCATTTTGCCTTCTGTTTCATCATAGAAAAGATGAACAAGGGTAGGATGTGCCCCTTTTGAAGTGCCGTGTAAGAATAACACTTTATCTGGTCTTGTTATTCTCACCTTTCCAAGGCTCCTGTCTGTATCTACAGATTGCATAAACTGAAATGTATCCAATAATACAGGACAAATGGGAGCCAAATTTACATCCACTGAACTTGTACCTGTACCACTGGACAACCTGTACAACTTGAACTTGTACCACTGAACAGCTATATCAAAAACAGCATCCTAGTCAGAGTGGATCCAAATAATTTCAACTGGAAAGCATCTTGCAGATTTTTCATAGTGGGCTGTTGAGTAGGCTTTTTTCGCTCCTTGTGAGGATATAAAAGGCCTCTGACAACTAGAGACAGCTCTGCTGGATGACACTCTGCAGATGCTATGGTAGCAGAGAAGTATAATTTCTTTGCTGGCACCAGCACCATGGAATAGGCTTTCCAAATGGCTCTAGCTCCTGTTTGATCAGACTAGCTTTCCATCAACACTCTAGTCTCTGGTCCATGCATTTCATCACTGCCAGTTCCCTAGTAATCTGCGAGTGGGGGGTATGTTGCTTGGATCCACTTTGTGGGAGCTGGCTCTAGGAGCAATCATGCCCCCCACCCTGGCATTTCCCTGTTGCAGAGATAAACCAAGGTTTCAATGGGATCACCTGCCAAGGCAACAGGAACCTCTCCAAGAAAGTGTATCACTAGTCTGTAAATGCTTCCAAATTAGGGTATGAACTGAATGTTGAGCTGGCTGCACATTCCTAGTAGGAAGCCAGTTGACTGGAGAGCCAATAGCTCTTTAGTTTGATCCTGAAAGGCTCTTCTTGTATTCTTATCTACAAAAGCCAATTCTTTGTTTGCATCATGTTGTCATACTCATGAGAAAGAATCAGAACTCAGGTGGGATTAAAGGGTTCATGCAAATTAAGGGGTGGTGGTAAACAGGGAGTATGGGCTTCACTCTTAATTACTCTTCTGAGTTTTGATGTACATGGGACAGTAAAGGAGAAGCAATTGGACTGACATTTAGAAAGAGGGCTTATTTCCAAGACTGCCACTGATGTCTTTGTGAGACATTACCTTCTCCACATATCCCAAACATAATGATGGATCTCTTCACCCCCTCCCCATATTTGTATGTGTATATTTTAAACTAATTTCAAATGAAGAATTTTTATATCTTCTTTTCTTTCAGAAGAGAGGGCACGACAGGTTGGCAGAACAAGCTGTTTTTTTTTTCTCTACTGGGCAAAGTGTCTGCTCTGTCAGAAAAATTCAAACAATTCACATCTTCTTTTTCTTCTTCCATTCAGTCAGTCGCTACCAAAAGAGACATCATGCATGTGAAGAGGCTGGAAGGATAATAACTGCTAACATCATTTTTGAACCATTTCCAGGCTAGTGATGTTTTTTCCTTTGAGGTTTGTAATTAATTATAGTGGCTGGTGTTTGAAAGATTTAGTTAAGGCTATTTGTTAAGCCCTGGTGCCTTGATTACTTCCCCCCATTCTCTAAGCATGCAGCACAAGAGGCTATAGTTGCTACATCAACTTGGCTCCTTCTTGCTTAGTTATTTTAAGGAACGTGGGTCTGAGGAGCTGAGAGGGTTTTTTTTGCTGCAGATGGATTTAGAGCAGTGGTTCTCAACCTGTGGGTCCCCAGATGTTTGTGGACTTCAACTCCCAGAAGCCCCAGCCACTATGGTCAATGCTCAGGGCTTCTGGGAGCTGAAGTCCAAAAACATCTGGGGACCCACAGGTTGAGAACCACTGATTTAGAGGAATCAAAGCAACAAATATCAAGCAAGATCGAAATTACTTCATTTGACGCTTACCTCAAGTTGTCATGGACAATCTTTTTCTTTTGATAAAGGGCTACTAGTGGATCCAGAGGAGAAAAGAAGTGGGGGCTTCATTCTGTAGCTTCCAAGAATATATATGGCTGAGGATCAAAGGGACCTCTGGTTCTCTCCTCATTTTCTAATTTAATATTTCAAGATGCCTTTATGAGAGATATGTACATGTTTAATGCATGTGCATAGCTCAAACTTAATTTTGGATTCATGTATTCATTAACTTGACATTTATTGTAACACCATTGTTTGTTTGTTTTTGTTGTGATTAACACTGCACCTTAGTTATGACTTAGTTCATTACTTAGCCTCTTTCATTCAGGGAAATGAGATGTTCTGTTTGCTTATGGTGAGAGTTTGCTGCACAAAGGGAACTCACCTCTCTTTATAAACCCAAAGGTGGAGAAAATGAAAGCTAAACCAGTCTCCAGAGAAGAAGTAAGCAACTAGGCTAGAATATTTTTTTAAAAAAATCACATTCCAATGTGAGATATGAAATTGCAAAGCAGAGTACAGTGGACCCTCCATAAATGCAGGGATTCTGTTCCAGGAACTCCCGTGAATACCACAAACTGTGGGTGTTCACATCCCATTATATTCGGTGGTGGTGATGTGCACACAGGTGCTTCAGTACATCCATTTTAGATATAGGGCATGACACTCTGTGACTGCTTGAAATCACAGATCTGGGGGTTGCAGTTAAGGAGGGCTCACTGTAATGTTAAAAACAAAAGTAAATATATGTAAGAAATAATGAGTCATCAGATTCATCTGAAGGTTGCTGAAAGAGACTAAGACTTTCTGTGTTTCTTGATTACATTGTAAGTAAAAGGATCATTACAAAGGATCATGATAAAGGAGAGTCAAATTGTTAGAGACCAGGAAGCAGGAATATATGTAATAAACTATATGCACACTAACTTTTAGGAGAACAGGATTTCCTGCAGAACAGTGGCCACCAGTTGTATTAATTCAACAGTTTGCAAATTTAGTACCATCAGAGAAAGGGTTCAGTTCAGGACAGAAAGAATAATCGAAAATAAATTCTGGAAAACACCAAATGTGCATTTGGACACCTGAGAGGTAGCATCATTTTTTACATATTTATGCAGTGAACTTTGATGTGCTCTCAAGAGAGAAGAAATAGAATTTTTCTTTCAGGGTGAGTAACAGAGTGTTCCTTCCTAAACATGGCAAATGCCTTATGGACTTACATCTCAGAGTAAACAGTGAAGATGTATATAGAACACATATTCCAATGCTGTAAATTAGGGCCATGCCAACCTATTAATTATTTTATTCCACTGGGTGATTAATAAAGTTCATTCCCCCCCCCAAAAAAAAATCAATGGCTAATGTCTGAGTACCATTACAAACAATTCCACTCAACAATTCTAGTCCATGTTCTCTGAAGATGTGAAGTTAACTTAAGAAAACACATGGAAGAGAACTTCCACTCCCTTTTCTCTTCAGTCATAAATGTCACCCAAAAATGACACAGGAAGGTCAGAAGGGCTCCCTGAATAATATGACATAGGGTGTAGGGAGCTGTTAGAAATGGAATAATTTCCTTCTGTAACATCCCTTAAATTAGTGTAGGATCCAAATGGTGATGGATTTGCCTCAACTCTTAGCCCTTCTATATGGTTTGGAAGGTTTTTAGCTTCTGCTAAAACCATGGGGCTACAATGAGAATGAAAGGACAAAAAAAAAAAAAAAAAAGAGAGAGATAGAGAGATGGAAGAGATTGGCATTCTGTACTGAAGTTACAGATGCGTAAGTGAAAGTTAAGTGAAATATCCAAAACTGCCAGTAAAGCTATATAGTCATAATCATGGCACTATCGCTTTGATCATAAATGCCCCCTACATCCTTAACAAACAACATCAATATTGAGCAAAGGAGATCTGTTCATATGCTGATTTCCAGCTGTTATGACAGCTAACAAAATGGTGAGAAGAAGAAGAAGAAGAAGAAGAAGAAGAAGAAGAAGAAGAAGAAGAAGAAGAAGATGTCCCATGCCATTTTTTTCAGCAAACCATGTTGTAGCAAAGCAGAAATTACATATTACAATGGTCAGTTGGTTTGTACCATTCAGGAGAGATCAAATTTTTGTCCATGGGGGAAGAAGATATTAGAATTATCAATGGGATCAGCAAATATAAGATTAGGGTACAGTATGTATAACATATTCTAACCCTAACCACAGTTCTAAACCTCATGCTCTAGAATACTAATAGGAGTCAGAAAATACTTCATCACTTACACAATATATTTTTCAAAAGTCCAGTGCATGTGAATTAACTTCTTAAGGACAGATAAGCACTTTTTAGGAGTGGGGAAGAAAGTACAAAGTATGACACTTCCAGAGTCTACAAATGTTGAGCAAGTAGGCTATAGTCCACAAAAGTGTATGCTATACAGAGTGTTACGGCCTTTCCACACTACATTGTACTAGTGCTATTATTCCACTTTTAACATCCTGTGGGATCCTGCTTGAGGTTTGCAGTTTAGGGAGGGGCATTTAGAATGATCAGCCAGAGAGCTCTTTGGCCTCAGTAAATTACAAACCCCAGAATTCCACAGGATGGTGAAAATGGAATAATAGCACTAGTACAGTGTAGGATGAAAATGGCCTTAGTCTGCAAGGTGCCACAGGATTTTCTAAAATTGTTTTTGCTTCAATTGACTAAATACTTTTTCAGAAATTAAATAATTGTGAAAAGACACGTCAAATTCTAAAAAGCAAGTGAATTAATAGCAGATGATATGATGCCTATTAAAATCAAAGTACTCCTTGGGCCATTTCACACTAAACGCACTAAGATTTGGAGTTTTAGATGGAGCGCTTTGGATTACCAAGCAAAGGACTGTAGGCCCTTCCAAGGGTATTAACCTCAAAATTCCATGGGATAGAACCATGAAAGTTAAAATGGAATAATAGAGCTATAACTATAGTGTGAATAGTCCAAATATAGCAAACTAATTCAATCATAGGACAACAGCATAACAGACCTGAGGTACCTTTTCAGGAAAATATCAAAAGATTAAACAATTGGAATGCATATTTCCATGTCTTCAGGATGTATTCCCTCACAGTTTGTTGTCATGATATGATATGAAAAAAGACGATAATGTGGAAAGCACTGGGAAAATAGGGAGATCACACTACAGATCAATTGATTTAATCTAGAAAACCACACACCCCAGTTTGCAAACCTGAACTGTTACCCCAAAATGTGGGTGACTCAGGGGTCCACCAGCAATGCCAGTACCTGCATGTGACAATGGGGAATTAGTTAGCTCAATTAGGAGGCCTGCAAAAAGAAGGTAACCTAATGAGATTTTTCCACCAATGTTTACAGGGTCTTGCAGGAAAGAACTAGCCAGAGATTCCAAAGTGAGCTACAATGTATTGAGGAAATGAGTTACACACAAAAAAGGTCTAAACACTCACACGCTTGCACAAGAGCTAACTGAAGGATAAAGGGAAGAAAGTTGTAGATAGAGGAACTTTCAGGGAATGGGCAATAAATACCAATCCAGAGACCAGTGAAGAAAGCAGCGATATGGCTCAGACTAGCATCTAAGGACAGCACTCAGTTGGGAATCAGAATGACAGTGTGACATTCAGAAAGTGAAACACTTGATCAAACTGCACAAAACAGAGGGTTCTTATACCCAAAATCTACCTCAGGGACATGGCTATGAATGGGTATCTGGCTGGGCAAACAACGGAGGTTGCCACCTGGACAACGGGGCCTGGACAGAATTAATGGTCTTAGTGTTAGGTGAAAAAGAGTTAATGACAGTTTTATTAGCTCTATAATTCTGGAAAGGTACAGGAACAATGCTGGTAAACATCCAGGTGTGAAGAGATAGGCCTGAAACAATCAGTGTTTTGATGGGAACTTCCCTTCAGTTTTGTATGTTCTCATAGATGTTCCAGCTTCAGCTTAAGCCTATTATATCTGAGTTTGCCTGGTGATCTGCCTGTCAATCACCTTGGCTGTGGCTAGAGGGGATCTGCTGACTGCTTTGCAATCACATGTGTTCAGTCAGTAACTTTCCTTTGCCCAGCTTGACCTTCTAGTCATCTCAGGTTCTATTTTATATCAGTGCCAATTAATGCATTTTCCAACTAAATCATATTTTGCCTATCAAATTATATCAAACTTGAGGTGGGGTGGGGGGATTGCACAGGCCCATAAGAGTAGCACAGTTAGTGACTGGGGCTCTTGGAAGTCACCAAATGTTGAAGTCAACCTAATAGCAAACAAAAATTGGAACTAGCAAATCTTGTCACTCTGGGATGGAGATTATACGTCTTCCATTCATTGGACCGGAGCTCCCATAATCCACCATTGACTATGCTGATAAAATTTATCAGACTTGCCATCCATGTTCTCCAACCATGGTTAAAATATTTCTTTCCTTACTATAAGATATGCCCATGATAAATGGCACAAACCTTTTATGCCATTAGCACAGCAAGCCTTGTAAATACCTCACATGCAGAGTATTTTACTGTAGAAATTTTACAGACCTTAGCATCATTTCATATATGTGTTAACCTTATTCAAATGTGCACCTGACTCTTTATAATAATGAACTTCCCTAAATAGCTGTACTAAGACTAAGGATCCTTTGCTATGCACTAAAGAAGTACAGGGCCATTTATATATGTCTGCCAATGCTGCAGAATCAAGGATGGATATCAGCAGGGCTGAGGAGCTAATGGAGCCTGCCAGTCCTGTCAGATGTGGTAAGAATTGCTGCCAAATCCATGCTCAGGAGGAGACAGACTGAGATGAAGAATGAATGAAATGGATGGCAATCTAGAGAGATGGAGTTCATTCAATTGTCCTGTCTTGCTGTCCTCCTATTGTCTCTGTTTGTTTTTCTCCAAGAATAAATTGGTGTAATGGTGGTAAATGAAATGAATACAATAAGGATCTCTCTAATTAAATTTTTTTAAAAAAGGTTTACATACTTGGGCTTTCAATCTTCCTTATTGGTGAAAAAATTAAAACTACAAAGCATGCTGACTTGGAAGAACACACAATTGAATTAAAAGGGACTAGCCTCCAAGTAACTCAGACTTCTACATCTGAGGTAGAGAAGAAATAAAATCAGATCTGATTTCCTTGCATGTATTTTTGAATGACTACGACATGAATATTTTCATTATATTATATTAATCAAATAACTGAGTTATATAATTGATGGTCTTAAACATACACTACACATGCCATTTCATGAGAAAGTTGACAAGCCAAGTTGTAGTTCTGTGGTGCAGTGATGCAGTCAGGTAATTTGGGGCTCACCAAAGGGACAAGAGCTTCATAAATCTTAATGAATATTAATTTATTGACTTCAGAATAGGGATAGAATGGGTATTCAACAATTTCCCGAATGTGGTCAACATTTGGTGTTCCTGACCACTTTAGAAGAACTGATGGGAAGTAGAAAGGTGTTTGGAAAGTTCCCACAAGTTATGGGTTTAGTTTAGCTTAGTTTTGTTTTGTTCTTGGCACAACAAAACAGAATAGTTTTGTCAAGTGTGCATGGCTTCAAACTCTCCAAGGCAAAGTTGTACACTATACTAACTACAACTGCACAATTTTTTAAAGCACTGACTGGTTCAACATGGAAAAGCGGAGAATGGAGTAGAACATTCCTTCAGTGCTGAGCCCTAAACTGTGAAAGCTATTTTCCCCTCTAAATTGCTGCATCCCTGGCAAGACTGTTCCTCTGCTACCGCAACCCCATCTTTTTAAACACAACATGCTCCCTGAAGTCTCTGGATTCTGAGTCTCCATTCCCCTTCTTTCTTTACCTAAATGCCGTCTCCAATGCCCAGATGCCTTCTCATCCCTGCTAATTTCATACATCCCCTCTAAGGGTGCTCCTCTCCTGTCACTACTCCTGTACTATTCTTTCTCAGTCCCCCCACCCCAAAAACTGGTCTCCAATCTCTCTTGGCTCTGAATCTGTGTTTCCCTTCTATCTTGACCTCCCTGCCTACTTTGATTCTCAGATACCTTCTCATCCCTGATAGTCTGCTTCATCCCCACCAAGGCTGCTATCTGGACTCAGAGAGTAGAGAGTTCATTGAGTCAGTTGTGTAAAAAACCAGCTGACACTGAATAGTGGCAGAAGTGGAGGCAGGAGAAGAGTAGCCTTGGCAGTGCTAAAGTGATCTAGCAGGGATGAGAAGGTATCAGACAATCAGAGTAGGCAGGCAGATCAAGACACAAGGGGAGTGCAGATTCAGAGTCCAGAGAGTTTATAGAGCCAGTTGCATCAAAAAAAAAAAAAAAAAAAAAAAAAAAGTGCTAAGAAGTGATGGTAGGAGAGGAGAAGCCTTGGTGGGGATGAAGAGAATTAACAGGAATTGAGAAGGTATGGGGCAATCAGAGCAGGCAGACAGGACAAGATATGAGGGAGTACAGACTCAGAGAGTTAATGGAGTAAGTTACAGCAAAATCCATCTGAGAAAGAGCAGCGGCAGAAGAGGAATAGCCCTGGTGGGGATGAAGTGAATTAGCAAGATGAGAAGGCATCAGGGAATCAGAGTAGGCAAACAGGTTAAGATACAAGGGGACCACAAACACAGAGCCAAGAAAGAGTGGTGGCAGAGAGGTGTGACAGGAAAGGAGCAGCCTTGATGGTGTGGATTAGGTGAATAAGCAGAGATGGAGATGAGACAGCATCTGGAAACTAGAGTAGTCAGGCAGATCAAGAAAGAAAGGGAGAGCAGATTTACACCTGATTGTTCACGAATAAGTCACATTAAAACAACAGCCAAGCAGAGGTGGTAGGAAAGAAGCTGGGGTAGTGGGAATGAACTGAATTAACCAGTATAAGAAGACATCTCGGAATTGGAGTGGGCAGACAGGTCATGAAGGAAGGGGAGTGTGGACTCAGAGCCCAGAAAGTCCATTGTTTGGAGATTTCTTAGACTAGTAGGTGAGAGGGGATTGATGATTTTTGTTGCACACCTTAACCCTTCTGCCAAGCAAGACTAGAAAACCAGTCCTAAAATTCCATTATACAATATATGTTTAATTTATCAATTCCTGGCATCTAATCCATCCATTTATGTGTTGTCTTGTCTGTCTTTCACATAAAATTGTGCAAAATGAAACTATCATAGCCAGAGGCAGGCCTACAACTGAGCAGTTGTGCTTCAGAATGTTGTGCAGTTCTGAGTAAAACTGTGTGAATTTTTTGAAAATGTGCAATTTTAAAATATTTTGCAGTAAGTTTTCCACTCTTTAAAAAAAAAAATAATCCTGAGTGTTTTCACACTACAGGAAGAAGTACCAATGCCTTTTCCTCAACATCCATCAGAAAGTAGAAAAACTGAGAATTTCATCCCTACTTCAGAAATCAGGAAAGCATTGGGGCCCTTCCTGCCCCTTGAACACACCTCAAGAGACAAGGGACATTTCAGTGAATGAGCCAGCACCCTGTACCTGGTTGAGCTGCTTGCTCGGTCAGGCACTATATAAGTAAGGAGGTCTTACAGTGGCTGCAGCATGCAGACATTGTGAGATTTTTTCAGAGGGTGTAATTTTGTGAGAGCATTTAGTCTCATACAATTTGGTAGTCTCATGAGAGGGCCTCTTCTTCTGAGATCTGAGCAGGCCATATTTTGCCCTGCTCAGCTAGGCTCAACTTCTTATGACTGATGGCTTTTTATTACCCAGCTGCAGCTTCAACTTGAGTATCTCTGGGCTATTACTGGTCACCCCCGGATGGTGGGAATAATATTTTTCTTGTCACTCTGACATTTTTTTTGCCTTGTCTGGGAACTACTCATGGGAAATAGAGATGGTTGGGAGAATGTTAGAGCATGTTTGTGTAAGTGTGTAAGTATGTAAATGTGTAATGTGTAAGTGTGTAAATATGTAAATATGACTGCATAAGACTTTTTTTCTTTTGCCATGATTGGGGGATTAAAATGAGTAAGGTCTGATCACTAAAATGTTTAGGACCATGGGAATGGATGGAGAGCACCCAGGGCACTATGGACCAGTGTCTCATGGATACCCTTTCTCTCTCATAAACAGGAAATATATGGCTTTGGATCAACCATGGGCAGGCTGGTATACCACACGTAGGGTACCTATAAGGGTGGCTTGAAGGACCAGCTCTGCAGTCATTGGTCTGCCCTCTATACCTTCAGATGATGCCCTAGTTATACAAATAAAATGGTTGTCAGTTTTAATTCTATTGTGAGTATCCAGCTCTTATATCAATGCAATATATGGATAAATGAATATATGGGTAAATGAAAGAGACTAGGGCCATTTCCATACTAGACTGTTATATTTCTATCAAGGAGGGGCTTTTGAGACCCATCTCTAAACTGCAAACCCCAGAATTCTATAAGATGTTGAAAGTGAAATAATAGCACTGTAACAATCTAGTGCACAAATGGCATAGGACCTGTTTTGTAAAAACAAGCACCTTACATTCTGTCCTACTTTCCTAATATTTTAACAATGGGGGAAAAACACAGAAACAGGGATGAGATATAGAAGGCAGGAGCAGGTTTGATGACTCATACTGTTTTTTGTTTTTTTGTTTTTTGTGAAATAGTCTACATGGACTTCGGATGACTGATAAAACTTCTGTCAAGATACAAGATAATTTCATTATTCTTTCCCAAAAGTGGTCTTGGTTTTCCTTCACACAGCTACATTCTTCATATCCAAAGTTTGGACTATTTCTTTTTAAATGCCATTAGTTACCATTTCAAGGGGGGCAACAATCATCATTATAATTACAATAACGTTTTACCTTTCCACTTTTAAAAAGGAACACAAATATGAAGTTCAATTAGTCTCCATTTTGAAAATTTTTTTTGGATTTGGATAAAAAATACACTCCCCTCCTAATCACTGAATAACAATGAATGTAACTAAAAGTTGTAGTTACAGTATAAAAAAGAGAAGCAATATATTTCATGAAGCTACAGTCAGAATGGAATCTACCTTTGCATTCCATGGATTGCAGCATCACACCATGGCAGGATGAGATCCTAACTCTTAAACTATATGCTGTGCTACCTTTGTTATTGAGGAAATGAATTAATTGAAAATATTTATATAGTTATCCATGCCTCGCCGAAACATCCAGATATTCAGGAAGTGTTTAGATAAAGACAGCTGCTGATGGCAGTGGAGGCATGAGTACTATGTCTGTCATCATCATTTGTACTTGGAGTGCTGCTGATTCACTGTCTCTGCATCTCCCTAGTCCTATTTGGTTATATAGGAGATATGCTGATACAACATGCAATGAGAGAAGCATATTAGCTCTGTAGCAGAAAACTGTTTTTTTTTTTCCAGTTGCTTTTTTATGGTTCCAAAATGTGTACAGAATTTTCAAAGATAGCCAATATTCCCATCATCCTCCATGTGTGCAAATCAACCAATGTAATAACAGAGATGGCACAGTTAAAGTCCTCCCATCCCCCCTCCCACAGGTGTTATACAACACACAATAACGAACAATTGAATAGGGCTATTGTATCTGTTAATTATCACTATTTTAATCTGGAAAAAATAGATTAATTACATGACAATTAAAGAAAAAGCACATAATCCTTTTCACGTGTGCTGCTACTTAACCAAATGTCATGCATCTGATTTTTATCTAGCTGAATATATTATCTTATGTTTATCCCCGATAAAATCAATTATGACAGTTTTCCAATTTGTTAAGGTCATCTTGAATCCTGATGTATTAGCTTCTCCTTCTAGTATGGTACCATCTGCACAATTCATGTTTACCCTGTTTCTACTATTATTTTCTTGTAAGCTTGGGCTCAATCTGAGTTTCAGCCCTCCTGACCCTCTCCATAAGAATAGTGACTGTTAAAGTATCTTCTCTCTTGGTGATTTGACCCTTCTTACACTTCTTGTATTCCTCCTTTAAATCTCAGCTCATTGTAAATCTGCTTATGCATCCACCTTCATTTCTTCTACATCCCCTCTCACTCTCATTACAGTTTGCAATTGTGTCTTCAATATCTCAATGTCTGTTCATCATGAACATATATCTACAGATATAGATATAGATAATATAGATATAGATATTGTAATGGGGTAAATGTTATACCTCGCACTCAAGGCCTGCCCAACCTGACACCTCTTTGTTCTCAGAACTGAACAGTCAGGGAGATCTTTGGATCAAGAAAGGGTCAGGACAAATGGGTCTGCCTCAGTTCTCCCTCCCTGAAAACTCAGTCCCTTCCTCACTCTTGTCTCCCCCTGGCTTCTTCTTTTCAGGACTCTCCCTTTTTACTGCCTTCCCTAAATGTGCCCTTCTCCCAGATGTAATGATCAGCAGTGATTTATATTTTCCAAGACTGTGGTACTGTTGGCACTAAGGTCAAGATGATATCAATGGTAGCATGTATATTCCAGGATTCAAAATAGGACTCTGTGACACTGTTTTAAGGAACACAGAACTTCATACATTTATTGTAACAGTGTTGCTTTAAATGTGTCTCGTATCTCAATGTTTATAAACAGCACACCATTCTTCTCTCTCTCTCTCTCTCTTTCAGTTCCTTCACTATCTCTCATACACCCAATTCCTCAGTTCTCTCCTCCCCAGAGTTATTGAAAAATCCAACCTCTCCAAACACACCACAAATCACACTCTTTCAATCAATCTCCAGGCAGTTAAAATCCGTTATTTTCCTCTTTCCACCAGCCCCTCCCCTGGGCTATCCAAGGTTCCATTTCACCAGTGAATCAGCTTAAATACTCTCAGTTTCCAAGGAGGCTCTGTTGTCAAGATCCTATCTCATCAGGTACGTCACAGATATAGTTATAGATATATAGATATCTATTCTGACCATGTAATTTCATCCAGCAGTTCTTTGATCTTCCTGAAATTGACTTTCTTACAGACCAGTGTGCCTGTGTGTGTGTGTATGTGTGTGTGTTATATTTGCTTTCCTAGGAGGACATGATCACTTCCACCAAAGATTCCTACTACTTCCACCTAACTGACCATCTTTTTTACCAGCTAACGATGATCAGAGCCAAGATAATCTCCTGATAATCTCTTGGACCTTGGCATTCTTGACATAGTGTGACTTCCATCAAATACCGGGATAGCTAAACTCTCCCATTAGTAATATCTCTTTCCTTTTAGAATGTTTGGTAATCCATTCTAGGAAGGCATCATCCAAGTTCCCAGTCTAGCTTGGATGTCTATAGCAAACTCTCACAGTGATGTCACTTTTCTTTCCCTCTTGTATAAGTCTTAGGGCCTTTTTGCACAGCATTCGTCATGTGAAAGGGCCTCCGGAGCATTGCACGATTGCGAGGAGAGTTTCGCATGATGCCCTCGCAATCATGCGACACTGCCGGGGGCAGCAGGCACCAATTGTGCAAAATTTCATTTTTGGCTTTCGGCCAAAAATAATGCACGATCGCACATCACTCAGGGGCCCCACATGCACTTACCGTCTGTGCGGAATCCCCAGAGCTGCGGCCCTCACACTTCCTCCCCCAGCACAGCCTGGGAAAAAACCCGGCTGTGCTGCAGAAGGAAAAGGCAGAGCCCTCATGTTGCCTGCCGGCTGGCAGACAGCTACTGCAGAGATGGAGCAGAGGGGACGCGAGTGCCTCACGGAAGAGGCTGCTCGCATGATCCCTGTGCGACCGTGCTGGACGGAGGTAAGCTGCAGAAAGGGACTTACTCAAATGTTACCAACCTGTCTTCCATGCTCCACAGTCATGGATTCCCTCACATATGTGCATGTCCTTTACATGCAGTGCTGTGCCTCTTTCCTGCCTCTTTAGTCAATTCCTTTTAAATAGGTTTCAAATAGGTTATATGAACCTCTCTGAAGTACAGCAGTAGATACTTCAGAAGGAAACTATAATCTAGAAGAATCTAGAAGATTGGACTAAATGGCCTTTGAGATTCCTTCCAAATCTATGATTTTATGTTGTTGGACTATAAAACATGGTTTGGTCTGCTCGAAATTGAAGCTCAACAAATCTTGAGGGCTGTACATTTGTCACCTCTGGCTCAAAAAGTAGAGTAGACCCACCAAAGTAGACCCACTGAATCAATGGAACTTCCCACTGAATTGTTCAGCCTATTTTAACTCAGTCTAGAAATTGGATTTAGGCAAAGCATACTTACACTGCGATCTTATTTCAAATTGCTTAATTTTTTGTTGCTAATTTAAGAAAGCTGTTGGTACTAGTTTCATGAAATACATCCAGAATTTTACAGCAGATTGGTGAAACTGTTTTGTTTAATGATACCAGCTGCCTTTTAAAAGCCTCTTTTCTGCTATAAAGGATAGCTATTGCTCATTACACTTCTAACAAATTAAAAAGATTTAAGGGCAACTTTACATAATTTGAATTACTGCCATATATTTCTTTTTTTTTTTTTCTTGATTATTTTATTCATACCAGACCTTAGTAACTAGAAACCATGATGATCTACATTTAAGGAAGCAACAAAATACCAGGGTCTCCTAGAATACACTTAATTGTGACAATTATTATGTTTCTGTTTTCCAGCTTGCATAAAATGTCATTTTCTTACTGCAGCAAAGAGATTGCAGAGGGGGGAGAGAGAGAGAGGGGAGAGAGAGAGAGAGAGAGAGATTGAAGAACTACAGCGAATGTAGATAGCTTAATTAGCTCTTAATTTAGTCAAGCTGTCTTTACAGTTTTGCATTTTAGGATATATCCTGCAAGCTACAGAACACCTTAGCAAACCTGCTGAACATACTGATGAGATGAGGAGTATGGAGAAAATATTCTCAATGGAAATACTAAAAATAAGACCAAAGATTATCCCAAGAAAACTATATTTCTGCTGAGCTTCTGAACTATAGGCCAGTTCTTATGTTATAGAAACATTTTTTTCTTATTAATTTATTTGATTCCTATCCTATATTTCTCCTAACATACAGGAATAAAAATACAGTTAAAACACAAAACAAGCTCAACATTAAATCAAAATTAATTGGGGGCACAACAGAAAATACAGTTCATAAACACACTCTGCAATATAGTATCCAACCAGTTGCCAGAGGCCCTGCTGAGTAAGATAGAACCACTCAACTTACTGAGTGATAAATTTGTGGTCATAGAGCAGTGGCAACAGGGGAGGTTCTTTGTCACCATGTCGGGCAGCAAAATTTTCTTTCCCAGGAGGCTGTGTAGCCCTGCACAGTCTAGACAGAAGAGGAAAGGTAACCAATAATTACAAACTTCAGTTTGAATTTATTGGCTGCAGGAACTCAGCCTGAGCAGCCTGCTTGCAGGCTTTGCTTAGGTCAAGTGAAGGGGTTTGTATTCAGGTCCCCTCCAGTTGATTGCTCACTTTTCCCAGAGTGCCGTCTGGAGAGAACCTTAGGAAGAAGAAGGAAGAATAGCAGAGAGCTGAAGGTTTGGTGAAGGAGGGACTGAGGAGGACCCAGGAAGCAGCAGAGGAGGAAGAAAGAAGATGAAGTGACATGTGGTGAGATAAGAGAAAGATCAGTGAGGGGGTGACCTGTTGCACCTCTGGAGCTGTCTCATACCAGCAGTCCTTTCATGCAGAGCATCCCACTAGGGCAGCCATCAGTAGAAAGGAAGGGGGATCAACAATGTGGAACAACAGTGGCAATGATGGAGCTAAGTGAAGGATTTGGTCCAGGGACACGAGGAAATCACTAGCCTTTGGATCATTGCTGATGGATGATGGCATATGTCACATTGAAGGATGAACAAGTAAAAGCACCTCTTAAAATGTTAAGACCTATAATGTTTATGTGAGAATAGACACGAGGACAGTGTTGGTCTCTGGATTTTCCTTAGGTTTTTTTCCCTGTATTTCCAGTCAATGTTGTAAATCCCGTCATAGGTGAATAGTTGAAAATATGAGGCAGACAGACATCTGGTGAAAAGACACCACTATACAATGCTCACATTAAAATTATTTGCCCTTAAAATATGTGTAAATGGTATTTATGCTGAATAATATTTATTTCACGTACAAAAAATCTAGCTTAGAGTTCAAGTCTTATATTAAAATGTTGCTGCACATGGCTGTGGAGTTTATCTCAGTGCAAATGGTCATACCTTTTGGACTGCAATAAAGGTTGCATTCTCTCAGCAGGTCATTTACATTCTTAATTACCTTTTCATGCCTGTACCAGGGTACCTTATTATTCAACCAAAAAGCAAATGATGATGTCCCATCCACTTGTTTGTTTGGAGTAGCATAAGCAGTAGCAACATCTGCAAGAAGATAGATAAGCCATTCTTTTCTCTTTAAAACAATCCATTTCTTTTAAAAAGTAGACAATTATAATCTACTCAGACCGCCTCCCAATCTTAAACAACTATTCCCCTAGACAGCTAGAGAGACTGTTGTGGAAAGTACCTTGAGATGGCCTACCTGTGACTTCTAAAAGATCTAGACCCTGATATTTTGTATGGCTCATCTCCAGTTGGGCCTTGTTTGACTCCAGTCAGAAATGTTGTGACTAAAGATGCCTAGGGATTGCCATGTCTCTTATTTTAGGGCTGTGGCTAGGACATAATTTCACTTGAATAAAATGTATTTGGGGCTGTTATTTTAATTTTCTTCTGTTTTTTTTTTTTTTTGTACCCCTATTTCCCTTAACTTTTCCATCTTTATGTGTGAGTGTTGGTGTGTCTGTCTGTGTTACAATCTGGAACTAAAATTGATTTAATAGGCAGTGTTACCATTTGATATACACAGGATGCATAAAACTGAGGCCCTTTTTGCATGGCATTTCTGAAGTGAAAGGGCCCCTTGAGTGTCGTGTAAATGTGAGGAGCTGTGACATCTGAAGCCCCTGTCAGAGCTGCTGCTGATGAGCAGCAGCTGTTGGTCCCTGTGGCTCTGGCTGGAGATGAGTCCTGCAGCTCGAGAGCTCCCTTTGCTGCCATGGACCAAGCAGGCTCAGACATTCCTCTGCCTGCTCCTTTAGGGCAACAGGAATCCGATTCTGAAGATGGTTTAGAGCTTGTGCCAATCAGCCCACAAACAAGGCAGAGACACAGGATCGCTGAGCAAAGGGAGGCTTCCTTGATTAAGTTTGAGAAGCAGTGACTAGCCACAACTGTGTCTTGGGCTATATAACTGCCTGCCTGGAAGCTTCCCTTTGCTTGTGGCAAACTTCTTTCAAGCCCTCCTCTTGCCTGCTCCTTGCTCCCAGCGCCCATTTCCTGCTACCTTGAATTGATCTCTTGACCCTTGGCTTTTGGAACTCTGACTACAGCTTTCGCTTGACGCTCTGGTAAATGAACTCCCTTGTGTAAAATACTTGCTTGTCTCCTCCTGGCTGGACTTTGCTGGCTCTCACACTTCCTTCTCTGGGCTGGCTTGCTGCCCAGGTCTCTGATCTTGACAGGAGCGGTCCACATGACGCACTCACATTTGCATGACACTCAAGAGCCTGACGTGGACTGCACACACATTTTTTTCATTTTCGGCTCAGAGCTGAAAATGCTGCACAGTCGTGCATCACTCCGGGGCCCGCGTGCACTTACCTTGTGTGCAGAACCTCGGGAGCCAGGCTGACCAGGAAGCAGCTGCAGAGCCCAAGAAGGAGTGATGTGGGAGCATTCCTCCGAAGGCTTCCTGTGCAAGCGTCCCACTCTGGCACTGGGAAAAAGTAAGGTGTGAAAAGGGTCTGAAAGTCAGGTAACCAAAAACAATCTGGTGTACAAATGTGAATATAGTTTTACCATGGAGGTGCATCATACAAATGATGCTAATAATAGTGAACATATGTGCAGTTGGGCTGCAGCAGGATCCCAAATGTTGGGAAATTTCCATTACCAGGAAAAGCATAGCTGCTGAATCTCTCTATCTCCTGCAGCAGTGAAAGTCTCTGTGCTTGTGAGAAGAACACAACATATGGGAAGAAAAGGCAGTTAAAATACTGTAGAGAAAAGTGGTGGTAAAGGAAATACCTCTGCATGTAGGTTTTCTCCTGCATTATGTATAGATAATGTAAGAAAACTCAACCTTCTGTTTTCTCTGTATAAAGCAATTTTGAAAGGAACACTTTCAAGTGGAAAATTTGTTTGTATGTGTGTGTCAGTGCATGTGTGTTATTCAACTCTTTCATGACCTGCCACATGATTTGCATAATGAGCAAATTTACACAATATAGAAATATACTTCTTGATTTGAGGGAATATAGAAAGAGAGGGGGGACTCTTCATTTCTGGTAAGTGGTGGAGAATTGGTAGATAGAAGGGCAAAACAGATGGAGATCAAAATCAGTGAAGGGAAAAAAAGAAAGAGAAAGGAGAGATAAGATAAATGGCATTGGATGAGGTTGGGGACTTGAAGGACTGAATAAGTACAAGGTTGAAGAGAGAGAAATACTAAAACAAAAGAAAAGTAGCTGGTGAGGGGCAAGGCGGAGGTCTAGGTTAAGGAGGAAATAATAGGTATAACACCCAAATGAGGATTGGTACTTCTGCTAATTGTAGACAGAACTCATACAGTTAGTTGAGACTTAATCAGAGAAGACTGTTATCATGATACATACATGGAAAAATGTCTTACTATGCACGTCAAACATATTTCATTTTTATCACGTGCACAGAAATCTGAAGATACTCTGAAATGTTGTAATGACAGACTTTCCACATACTGATCTGTGTAATACAAAACAACAAATTGCAAATTATGAGGGGTTCAGTTCACCCATCCCTAGCTAAATTGTACTTTGTGCCTGCTCTGTCTTTTTCGCTAGCTGTGTGACCTGATTTGAGAGATCACCTAACGACCACTGAGCAGACACTTGACAATTGGGTTACTGTGATGCAGTAACAGCCTTTTTAATATGCCAAACTTGCTTAAGATCCAGTTGCTTTATGTAAGCGAATGTTTGGGGCACAATCTCAGACTGCAGAACCTAGGTTAAAGACACACACACAAACACAAACACACACAGCTTCCTGTGGAATATTTTTTTTCTAACATTCCTGAACCCATAATATGAAGTCAGTAATCCAAGATAACTTCATTTTCCAGGGCTTCTTATATGTAAAACACTGGTGTCATGTTCAAGTGTTCTAGACACTGGAACAAGGAATAGTGAAACCACCAGAGAGAACAGGAGTCTTATCTGCCCCACTATCAGGAAAGTTTAGGAGAAAGGAACGGTCCAATAGGAAATGGAGGATGGAAAGCTAGTAATGCTGGCAGTGGATCTGTGATGAAGTCTGAGCCTGAACTGGGAATGAACTGGATTCATCCAATTGTTGGAAGCAAAACATTTCAAACTCAAGTTTACATTTAATGTTTGTGAAATTCAGACATTGTCTGCATCAAATAATCAAATGGTATTATGATCAAGTAATCAAATGGTGTCATGATCACAGTTTGAACTGAAACAACAATATAACAAGCACACTTCTGGGATGGTGGTTTTTGTTGGGTATTAATGATGATGGTGGTAGTTTTTTTTAATTGAATCTCAAGACACACTCTCATGGTGTAATAAAAATGAAATTTGCTTTAAGGCTGAATGAAAGGAATCTTATTTATTTTGAGTGGTAGCTTTTCGACTTTCCTACTTTAGCCTGGTTGGATTATGTGAAGTCTTGACAGACTATAAGTCAGTTGTCTCCGGGCTGGGGGCAACCCAAATACCATTCCTTCACCTCTAGGGAACTATCCATGGTCAACTACAGTGCAAAAAAGAAAAGAAATTAGACTCACATGAATTCACATTCACTGATTTTCTTGCATGAAAGCTGATCACAGAGTGCACTGCATACTTCTTTTCAAACCTAGAATGAATTTTTTGAATCACCCTTATGTTGTCATATATAAACATGTGCAGAAACATTTAGATTCCAAAATACCAATGCATCGATTTTTAAAATTGCCTTTCCATGTGGTATTCATTCATACAAGACAGTTGCATGCTTGTTTAAGAACATGAGATCCAGCACTTATTACAATTGTCTTTATATAGCCTATATTATGGCCTTACATGTCTGTTACCCCAAAACACAGATGCCACAAGGACCACCACACGATGCCAAATACCTCCTTACAAAAGTGGGGAATGAATTAGTTCAAAAAGGAGGCTTGCAAGAGGGGGTTACCTTAACGAGACCTTTTCTACCAATGTTTACGGGCTCACGCAGGAAAAGAACAAGCGACAGATTCAGAAATAAGCTAAAAATGTATATTTTATTGAGGGGAATTCACTCATGCATGCACACAAGATACATGCAGTTACACATTCATACAAGAGCTAACTGAAGGATAAAGGCAAGAAAAATTATGGATAGGAAGATTGGGGGTTCTTTTTTTTTGGCGGGGGCTATAATTACCAGTACAAAAGAGTAGTGAAGAGCTGAAATGTGGATTGGCTCAGGTAGAACCTTAGGACTGTTCTCATTCAGGAGCCAGACGGACAATATGATGGGTAGACCTTTGAGAGACTGCATTGAGCATCCTGAAATCAGGAGGTTTTGTACCCAAAAAAATAGCCTGTGGCAGTGGAAGGTATGTGCAGTTTCAAGTGTGGAACAATGGAAGTTGCAGCACAGACAATGGACTATCAACCCACTAATGTTTGCAGTGGTTGGACGACAAAGACACAATGTGTGTTGTAATAGCTGTCTATTGTGGGTGCTATGAGGCAAGAGGAAGGAGTCCAAGTGCACAAGGGCTGGATATGTGTCAATCAGTGTCCTGGTGAGCTTGTCACAATTGCATTCCCTGGGGAAACTCTAGCTTCTGCTTAAGTCAAGCTAAAGTCTATTATCCACAGGAACAGTGTTTATTTGCCTGACAAATGACTCAGTCATGCCTGGAGGGGCTTAGGCTGACCAGTCTTTCTTTCTCACATTTACAGTCAGATCTCTTCCCTCACTTGGTTTGAACTCTCAGTCACCTTTCAGGCTTGAATTTGATATTAGGGCCAATTGAACATATGTTGCCAATCCAATATGGTGCCAATTGAGTATGATGCCCATCGAAATCATAATGATATTGGGGACCCCCAAAGAAGGGCCTTACAATGTCAGGTATTCTGATTGTTAATGTGGTGTGTCTGAAGGTGTTTTTCTGATGGATGGAAAAAAGTTGTCCTGACCTAGAAACACAGCTGCAAGATTATTTTGTCTATCTAAGCTACTGTAGTTTCCTGTCCCATGGGAAATCTCGTAAGCATGGGAACTGTGTGTACGTAATATGTCACATGATGTATGCCTGCAACTGGCTAACTCTAGTTAAAAGCTTACATCATGTACTGCAAAGAAGTTTCTTCTCTTCCCTCTTTGTTTTTTGGCCTTTGCCAATGTTTCTTGTATTTACCTGAATTTGTTTATGCTTCTAGACAAAGCTGTCTGAAGCTCTGTGCTTATCACATATCCTGCTATGCTTCAATAAAATATAACTTAACCAAGACACATTTTGTGTGGCTGTTTTTTTCAGTCTGAGGCAGCTGGCAATGATTCAGCACTGCTTCTCATTTTCGCACTTTGCACATGCTCTAAGGTGCACATCCCAGCACCCTGACATCACATGAATACTACATAATAAATAATAACAGAGTTCCCATATAGTTGTACAAAAAGGCAAAAATACACATGATTTTATTCATAGTATTATGATATTTAAAATGTTTTGCAGTTTTTTTATTTAAAACTGCAATAAATAAAATTTAAACATTTTATTTAAAATGTTTTGCAGTTTTTCCCTGGTTGAGAGATGGAACAAAGAACTATGGGAGCCATAAAAACCTTGCTCCAAACTACTGGAAATCTGCACCCACTTCTTCGCTTCAGAGATTTCCAATATTTCAACAGACAGGAGAGAAATAATGTTAGAAAATATTTGAAATATGGTCAGAAAGTATCTTTTCTGAGAATCATGACTTAATAAGAATCTCAAGCTTTTTACCTCAGCAGCTACTGCCGCTAAAAATATTGAAACAACTCGTAGATATTAAACACCAAAATAACTTGCCTATAGTGTTGAAACTGAGCCCACACAGAAGTCATCAATTTCTTCTGATTCAACACCCTTTTATTTATAGTATTGAACATACAGGAAAGCCTTCTCCTGAATACATAAAATATTACTACCCCATCCTACACACACACACACACACAGAGTGGCTTACAAGTAAAATTTAAAACAAACAAATTAAAACACTTTAAACTAATAGAAATAAATATACTAAAATATATTAACCATGGGAGTTAAAATAGATTTAAAAGATTCTTTTAAAAAAATAAAATAAAAATAAAACTGTATACACTGGTATTTAGAGTATGTTAATGAAGCCCAAAGATCTTGATGAACAGTCAGATTTTCACTTAGCACTTAAATGAAATCAGTGTTGGTGCCATTCAAACTGCAAGAGGAGAACACCCCACAAGTGGTTGAGGAAGTCCTCTCCCATGACCCATCAAAGTGTATTGACCTCACTGGTGAGACACAGAGGAGCCCCTCCTTAGCAGATATCAGTCCTCAGGCAGGCACATATAGGGAAATGTGCTCTCTCAAGTATCAAGGTCCCAAACTGTTTAGGGTTTTCAGTGTCATGGCAAGTACTTCAAATTCATACCAGAAGAATATTGACAGCCAGTGCAATTCTTTAAGACTTGCATGGTATGCTCTGTGCATGGTATTCCACTCAGTAGTCAAGCTGCAACATTTTATAATTGCTTCAGCTTCCAGGTCTTCTTCAGGGAAGGCCCACACAGAACACATTACAGTAGTCTAATAAGGTCACCAGTGCACAAAATACTGTGGCTAGATTACCTCTGTTCAGAAAAGTTCACAGCTGACACACCAGTCAAACCTGGTTCCAAACATTCCAAGCCGCAGAGTCAACTCCAGTGACAAAGACACATCTAGGAGTACTCCTGAGCTGCACACCTCCTCCTTCATGGGGAGTGCAACTCCATTCAGGATGGGTTACCAGTTCCTAGACCTGGGAACTCCCAATCCAGAGCTTCCATCTTATCAGGATTCAGCTTCAATTTATTACTCCTCATTAGCCAAGTACAGCCTCCATGCACTGATCAAGCTCTTACATAGACCCAGCTGATTCCAATCACAGGAAAAATAGAGTTTTTACTCCATTGTCCCTAATGACTTTGCCCATGAAGGGCAACATGAAGGATGAGATGGAACTCTGTGGCAGTCCACAGCTTAAAACCCATGAAACTGAACTGAAATTCCACAATGCTACTATGTGGAAACAGCCCTGTAAATAGAAATAGAACACAGTAGAAGATCCCATCCCATAGATCAATTCCTGTAAGATACTATGGTCAATGGTATCAAACCAGTGAGATATTCAGAAGTAGCATTCCCCCATCTTTCCCACAGACTATTTTATCAATCAGAACAACTAAGAGAATTTCAGTGTCATACCTTGGGCCCTTTTTGCACGGGATTTCTGATGCGAGGAGCTGTCCATACAACACACTCACATTTGCGTGACACTCTAAAGTGGGAAGTCAGAGATCAGACCTCAGTTTGAAAAAAATTATTTCTTCTTGCTAGCAAGCTGCACCGGTTGGGATCACTCCCAAAGAAACCGGCCCTGCTTCTTAGATTGTTCAAGCCTTTATACGTTTCAACAAACGTGTCATACATGCAGCATAAGTTTCGTTTTTCCCATACAATGAACAATGAGCTATTCTGCTGCACGCCTCGAAATGTTTCAACTTACTGGTTACATTTCTACAGCAAAGGGAAAGTAAGATTACAATTCAGCATTTACAGCATTCTATTGTTTTCATCAAGCACAGGGAAGGTTGCATTTGCAAAGGCAATTTTCCTGCTTTTTTCCCACTCCTTGTGGTCATCAGGCTTGACCCACTTCAACTCAAGGGCCTGATGTGGACCATGCATGCTTTTTTTCATTTTCGGCTGAAAGTCAAAAATGCTGCATGGTCGCGCATCGCTCCCGGGCCCTGCGCACACTTACCTGGCGTGCAGAGCCTTGGGAGCTGGGCCGGTCACGTGTCCTCTCCTAAGTACAGCCTGTGAGGTCCCAGGCTGCACTGCGAATGGAAGAGGTGAGGTGTTTGCGTGACCAGGAAGGAGCTGCAGAGTCGAAGCAGGAGGGATGTGACAGCGTTCCTCCCAAGCGTTCATGTGTGAGTCGAGTAGCCCAGCACCAGTAAAAGGTAAGGTGCGAAAAGGGCCTTGGTCTGAAATCAGACTAAAATGGGTCAAGATAATCTGTTTCCTCCAAGGATGTCTGACGTTCACCAGCCAGTGCATGCTCAAACCACTTTTCCCAAAAGGGGATTTTTTCAATAGTGTGATAATTCTTGTATACATTTGAATTCAGTGAGGTCCTCTTCAGGAGACAATACACCAGACCCTTCTTCAAAGCAATGGGCACTCCACCCTGGCAGAGTGAAGCATTTACCACCCTTTGAATCTATCCAGTCAGTTCTACTCTGCTAAGTCTTAATAGGTCAGATGGGAAACAGTCAAACTTGCATGTGGAGGGATGGACTTGTCACAACGCGAAAACATGAGCGCAAAAGGTACCCAATCCTCGCACTCAAGGCCTGCCCAACCTGACACCTCTTTGTGATCAGAACTGAACAGCCAGAGAGATCTCTGAATCAAGCTAGGGCCAGGACAAACAGGTCTGCCTTAGTTCTCCCTCTCTGAGAACACAGTCCCTTCCTCACTCTTGTCCCCTCTTGGCTTCTTCCTTTCAGGACTCCCCTCCTTTACTGCCTTCCCTAAATCTGCCCTTCTCCCAGATGTAAGGATCAGCAGTGATTTATATTTTCCAAGACTGTGGTACTGTTGGCACTAAGGTCAAGATGATATTATTGGTAGCGTGTATATTCCAGAATGAGACTCTGGGAGACTATTACCAGGAACACAGAACTTCAAACATTTATTGTAATACTGTTGCTTTAAATGCGTTTTGTATCTCAATGTTTATAAACAGCACACCATTCTTCTCTCTCTCTCTCTCTCAATTCATTCACTATCTCTTGTACACCCAATTTCTCAGTTCTCTCTCCCACAGAGCTCTTCAAATCTCCAGCCTTTCCCAAACACATCACAAATCACACTCCTTTTCAAACACACACCAGATAGTTAAAATCCGTTATTTTCCTCTTTCCACCAGCCCCTCCCCTGGGCTATCCAAGGTTCCATTTCCACCAGCCAATCAGCTTAAACACTCTCAGTTGCCAAGGAGGCTCTGTTGTCAAGACCCCCTCCCATCAGGTTCGTCACACGTACCTTATCCACATATTCAGGCTAGGTGGTGCACCAGACACTTCCCTAAGATATGATAAACGTGGTTCCAAATTATGAGTGAATATGAGCAACTTTCTCCTTGAATTTCTTGGCAAATATTTCACAGTATTTTTCATTCCTGATCTTCTCTGACGAAGGAACTAATTTGACCATGACAACGTGGCAGTTGAAACCCACCCTTAAACCAGATCATCCATCATCTGCTCAACAATGAAGAGCAGGTCCAGGTCCAGTGTATGTCCAGTGTATGTCTTACCTCATGTATGGTTTGAGCAATGTAATGGGGGGCGGGGGAGGAGGCATGTGTCCAAGTTCTCAGTGAATGGCTGCTTATTATTTTGGAAAAAGATCAAGTTGTTTTGGCCTATATATATTCCAGTGGCCTTCTTCAGGGGCTACATAAAAGCATAAAAATTAAAATAAATGCAATATAAAGGACAACATATATCCATATAACACATGCATAATACATTACAATGTATATCAATGTAACTTTCATATACTGTATACTGTAAATTTCTTATACTGTTTTGTATACTGTTTTACAATATCTAACTGCGGAAATTTATGAAGCTGAGCATCTACTTCCATTTGCTGGACAGAAAAGAAACACATGAACTAGGCTCAAGATTCTTTTTTTAATTTTTGCAGATGGTTAGGAAAAAATGGGATGGCAGAAGGGAGAATGAGATACCCTTGAAGGATAACATGCAACTGGGCTAGAAAAAAGGTCTGACTGAATTTGCAAAAGTTAGAGGCCTGGGGTGTGCTGCAGAAGGATGATGTGACAAGTCCTTACTCTCCCAGACTGATGTGGTGATTATCAATCTGATAAGGCACCTTATCTTTATACACAACTCTGCTTCCCCCCATAACACTACCTTCTGTAAAAGAGTGAAGGTATTCAATGTTTATTTAGAACCACTTAATAATTTTATGGAAGTATGTTTTCTGTGTTACTTATCACTTTGGACAACTCAAGGCAAGTCAGCATTTATAAAGATAAATTGTAACATTTATTAAGATAACAATAAAAATAAAGTAGTGTTTTAGAGTTCATATGTAATTCAGTGCTGATACTTTTCTTCAGTGCACTTTTCAGACAATGCTAAAAGTTAACTTCCTGCTCCGAAATAATTCAATTATGTCTTTAGATTTTCACAAAATACACAATATACAATTAAAATACAAAATACACAATTATTATACAATAGTCCTTTGACCGAACTCCCACAAAAGGGTCAACCCCGAATCTAGATTACATACTCTGAACAGATCCTTTTATGGCTCAAATACTCTTCTGCCTCTCACTTCTGTAACCCCAATATCCTGACCATCTAATACTGTGTATATGTATGTGTGTGTGTATATTAGGGATAAGATGAATCCAGAATTTTCTGAATCCGAATCCAGATCAGAATCCCTGGAAGATTCTGGGAATCCATGAATCTCACAAATCTCGAATCTTTCTAATCCTTTTTTTTTTTACAAAGAGTTTAAAAAGCAAGGGGAAGAAGGATAATCTTGGGCAAGACACACTCTCTCAGCCTTAGCAAAAGCCTAGGTAAAGGAAAACTTCCCTCTGAAGAAATCTGGCCAGGACAATGGTCATAGTTTTGCCTCAGGATTTCCCCATTTTGAAAATGACATGAAGGCCCTTTCTACACAGGTAGGAAAATGTGGATTAATCCCACATTTTCCTGCCTGTGTAAACAGGGCCACATACTACAGTAGAGGGATAATCCCGGTCAAAACTGGCTTTTCTTTGCATAGCTCCTTCTGGCATCATGGGGTTTGAAGTTTTATCATGCACCATCACACTTTGTCAGAGAAGGCTGTGACACCTTGTAAAACTCCAAACCCCAGAACTGTGTCTGAAAGAGGTTTGCAAGGAAGCTCTCCAAAGGAATGTTTCAGCTGTCCTTGAAATTTCAAGCCTGTAGCTTCCAGTCAAGTACTGAACTTAAATACAAAATGTTCAATTTAAATATCTTAGAATACAAGCCCAGATGTAATTTGTGAAATTGTTAGCAAAGGACATTATTACCTTGAGGGAAAACCTCACCTACTTACTATCTTTCCTTGTATGTCTGGTCTCCCAGGTTTTCAGGCATCCCGGTCTTCAACAATATATTTAGTTGGTGGATTCAAAAGATTCACTTTGCCTATTTTGGCACAGGGATTTGAATTCCGGAATCTCGAATCGTTACCCAGGATTTGAGGATTCAAGGATTTGATTATTTGGTTGGCCCATCCCTAAAATATAGATACAGATATAGATAAGCAGATAAATTTAATTGGCATAAAATAGAAATCACATACCATGACTGGATAAGACCATATGGAAGAGGACTGACTGCAAAAAAGATCAGAGATGATCTCAGAGCATGGCTGAGCTCAAGTTAATGGCTCTTGCGAGGAATCTTCTGAAAGGAATCTTCTGAAAGAGCAAAACCCTTGTGGTTTGCATATCCTCTGGAAAACCAAGCCATAAAAACTGGCTACTCACTTAACAACACTCAGTTGTTGGAAAATTCAAAGAAAGAGTTTTTGGTTGATGGATAACTCTGAGTGGGGAAAACAGGAAGATTTCAAACAAATCTTCACACCTATCTTTTTCCTGATCCCTGGTTACACTGCCAAAAAAATCTTTTACCTCATCTGCCTGATTTGACCATTTGTACTTCCCCTGGAACAGGGTCTGCCCTCCCCAGGCATGCTTGCAATATATTTGTGTTCCTTTTTGGGGCTTTAGTTAACTTTTTGTCTCTCTCTGACTCTCTGGTTTTTCTCTCTCTTTTCTCTCGCTGGCTCTCTCTCTCTGTCTTTGTTTTACTGATCTGCCCCCATGTTTTTCCAAAACAGCAGCCTTCAGGATCAGATGCAGTATATTTGCTTTTATCCCTGCAACTCTTCCCTCTCTTAAGATTTTCAAATTCCGTAGTCCTTGTGTGCTTGTGTGAGTGAATGCTTTGTGTAAGTGTGAGGAAATTTTGCCTATTCTACCAGATAAAAGACCATTTAAAAGGACATTTGACTTCTCTCTTTCTTATGCAGTCTGACTCTGTAAACATAGGATAAAAGATCTCGCTGCTTGCCCTGTCCTCTGTTTTGCCAAGTTGTACTCTGCTAATTTTCCCAACCTTAGTAAAATCCAGGTGTCCCCCTGGGACCCCAGCACTTCCACTGAGAACTAAACCTCCCAAAACAACCACACTCTCTGGCTGATAGAGGGACTCTACTCCCTAGCACCTTCCTGGGCTCTTTCTTAAGGAATTAAAATATTCTCAGGTACTTGGCTTTGAATAACTTTTTCTCTCAGGCACACCCTCACACCCACTATTGGGCTGGGTTTATCTCCTGAGGTGTTATTCTGGCTGCCTAGTAGCCTGCTTCCAGGCTGCACTGGCACTTCAGACAGCCACACCCACAGAACTTCATCACAGACGATGTTCCAAAATATGATTTGCTAAGGAGCACCATTTTATCACTTCTTACGTTTGAAAGGTATTTTCTTATACGTTTTTGAGCAGTCTTGTGCCTTTCCCACATAAACAGTTAGACAACTTACACTGTATAGTATAGGTTACAAAACTGCTATTGCAAGTGGTGAAGTGGGCCAAAGTGTATTTCTGTTTGTTAATATGCTTTGTAAATTCAATCATTTTGGAGATATTCACAATGGTCATGGAGTGGTGTCCTGTCTGACTGGCTGCACCATCAGAGTGTTCATGGTTTTTTTTTTTTTTAAAGTCCCTGAAGTTGCTATTCACAGAAATATCTCTAACGTTTTTAGTTCTTTTAAATGAAATCTGCGACTATCCCTGAAAAAGCTGATATGTGTTGGATTACGTATCTTTTTTTTTTTGAACCCTGTAAACTGTTGGTAATATATTTGAAAATGAGAGTACAATTGAGATAGTTGGATTGCAGTATACGTGTGTGTGTGTGTGTGTGTGTGTGTGTGTGTGTAGTACAGAATGCTTTTTATTTATTTATTTTAAATGTCTCATGTCAGCTGTGAACCAAAATATCATGAGGATACCTTCTGTCAATTAACTGTTTGGTTAATATACAGGCTTCTTTTCTGAAGTCATTTTCATGGTTCCATTTTAATTTAGGGAAATACTCATAGAGGAGATTACATCTAAATGATCTTCAATGTGAGCTGTTAAAACTTTAAAAAGTGTTAGCATTGTGTGTATTCTTTATAAGGATATTGTGGATTGATCTCCTGTTTTAAATATATATATATATATATATATACAAAAGTGGATTTCTACATTATTGAAGTCTATATCAAATTATATATTGTCATTCCTAGAATTTATGCACTTATGGAAATCAATGAGATCAATTGCACTTCCACTCCAAATATAATACATATATGTATACGTATACACACTAAAAATTTGATCCAAAATATCAGTTGTTTTTTGAACGCACTTCCATGATAGGTGATCTCACTTTCAGATCTTATCCATGTATAAATTTACTACCTGTGGGGTCATAAGACATCCCACGGCCACTCATTTTATCTGCTAATAAAAGTTGTTCTCATACTTGAAGCAATTTTTTTCCCAAAGATATTTCAGTAAGACAGGTTCTGAAGCGAGAGGAAGGATATCTCACTCCTTTCCTGTCTTAAGTTTGTTGTATGCTGGTCAAAGCATTCCCTTGTGGTATACGGGTATAAAGAGATCTCACATCCATAGAAGGAGGGAGATTTGCGAGTTGCTATGGATGTCAGATCTCTTTCCACCAGTACTTCAGACAGGAGAGAAGTGAGACATCCCTCCTCTTCCATTTTTATCTCTTCTAGCAATGTCCTGAAACAGTCCCATTTTAGCCAGAAAGTCCTGAGCCAGCCCTTGCAGGATAGTATTGGTGTGTACATTGACATTCTGAAAAGTACATTCCTGAGGGTTTTCCAGCCAAACTTTCAATACTTCAGTGAGCTCAGGCTGAGTAACTGGGTAGGGTAATATACCATCAGCATTCCTGTTATCTCTCTCTCACTCAGTACAAGATACAAACCCTCTAAACTGGTATCTGGTTTCCTCATGAGGAAGATGGAATTCTTATGAGGAACCTCATCCAGACTTCCAGCCTAGGTTGGTGCTGCACTGAGTAACCAAGTGGATAAAGTTAGGAGAGAGTGTCTCCTCCAAGCTAATCCACACAGGTATCCATGATATACACTAGATCACTCATGCCATCCACAACTGAGCCATGATATTAGTTGTATTAATAAAGATCAACCTGGCACTTAGAAGCAGCAACTACAGATCAGCAGGCAAGCTAACATGGCAACCTGAATTTTGAGGGATGGGAGAAGAACTGAACATGAGATCGATCTGTTCCATCTTTCCCAACTATCTATTCCTGACATGTCTAGCCCCCAATGCCATACCGCCTTTGGCATGAAATCATACCAATGGGACACCCCCCTCCTTTCTCGTCCCCTGAGATTCACCCAAACACATGCACAATAATTTAACAAATTAAAATACTGTGGAATAAACACTAGTAAGGTGCCAATGCTTCAGATCAGAACAGGTGTGCTATGCCAGCTTCCCATTACTTCCGAAACATCAACAGTGAAGTTAAATACAGGAAACCAAAAAGTGGTTGAGGGCAATAATATATCACATCATTTTTCCCCACCCAGAAATATCTTTCACATCTATCCTGGTGCACACCTCTCACATGCACACCTAATGATCTCCCTGTAATCCCTGGCTCTCATCCAAAGACTGCAAAGTGGTCTCCCAAGAGAGATGACCCACACTCTCACTACAAGTAGCACTATTCCAAGACCTATGGACTTTCTTTCTAGACAATCCAGGAAGGGTGATGTCCCTACCACTACATGCATGCATAAAAAGAGCAGCAGTGTGAGATTAGAGGCCTAATACAAAAGGACGCCTCCACCAGAGCTGCAGATAACCCAGATGCAGCACCTACCATGAGTAACCTGCTATTTAAATTCAGTAATATTGGAGAATCTCAGAAGTACAGGAGAATCTCATTTCAAGATCAGCTTTGTGCCTGTGAAGGCAGAAACACTGAAACTTTGAACCATGTTTTATTGTTTTGTTCTTTGTATAAAGACTTATGTAAAGAGTTAACACCTCACCCAGGGCATCTAGCAAATTATTATATAAAGCTCCTCCTTGAAAATCATTAAAAATGGGCAAAAATTTGGCAACTGCTATTAAAATAAGTGATTTGGTCAATAAACCGCACAAGTGTGTGTATGTGTGTGTCTGTGTCTGTGTGATTTTATACGCAACCTTAATGTCTTTTCCTATTCTGAACCAAGCTTAGACATCTGGAATTTCTTGCTCATATATGATGACAGTCTCTGCTGTTAAAATTTGATAATCTCTTTACTTGCTTCTAGTCTGAAATGAAAGCCAAGAACTACTATTTTTGGGGAATTTAATATTTTACGGGCTTTGAGCTCGTTTGGGCTTCTGTTTATTTTTGTAATAAGCCACAACAGTTTTAAATGGGAAAGAAAAAATGTTCCAGAACAAGCCCAGAGACAGTCAAGCACAGCAAGGCTTCTAACCAACTTAAGATAGATGAACTGCACGCCTGTGAGAAAAATGTGAGTATCTCAAATTTTACAATTCCCATTACCAATAGTTTTTCGGCTTTGGGTAATGCAGATGAGTTTTTATCTGCATCTTTTAAAAATCTTGGCAATGACTTGTCAGTCTACCAGGAGGGAGTATCCGTAGAGCCAAAAGAGGCAGGTGAGCCTGTCCTTGAGGAATTGATCAGTACCGAGAACGAACAACCCACAGAACATCATTTATATCCTCCAGATTCTGTGACCAAACAATGTCTTTTAACAGCCCACACTGTTATCTCAATCTATGAACTTCTGGAAAAAACTGATAACCAAATGAAGCTTCTCAAACTTTCCTTTGACAACTTTATACAAAAATATACATCTTTAAAAGACGGCTTGGGTCAACCCAGCAGCTCAGGGCTCAGCAAGGAAGACAAGCTGGAGTGTGAAAAGAACAGGAACCACGACCCAAGGAGCAGCTTACCAGTGGCTTCTATGGAGCTTGAAACAGGGAAAGGTAACAGGATTTTACAAACAAACCAAGTCATGCTGCAAATTACCTACAACAGAACAAACAATGGCAGATGGAGGTCCTTTAGAACTATTAGACTTTCTTTGAGCCAACTTTTACACATACACCGCTATAGTATTGACATGCTCTCTGTGGACTGGCTTCCCAGTATTTCTGCTCATAAGAGAACTATGCTAACATTCAAACAATCCACAATTCCTCTCATGCTGATGAAAATGAAGGGCTTTTTGTCCAATTATCAAATAACACCAGGCTGGGTCTATAGAGACTTGACTATTATTTCTTTAATTAACCCTAAGGGCAGCAATAGGATGCCTACTGAGGAAAGGAACATCGGCTTGTTATCACCCAAAGAAAATTCTAGCCAGATCATGCCATAACCAGGACCATTCAAAACTTCCAGTATAGAAACAGAGAAGTAACCGGTGGGCCAAGGTGAACCAACTATTAATGAAGAACATATAGACATCACTTCCAGACTGAACGATCTTAAAAACATGCTGTTTACCATCAAAGATTTGGCCAATCCTCTGGTGAACTTAGTAATGACTGATGAAACCCCTCATGTTGGAAAAGATTTGGCTGGGGGATGCATTGATGATTTATTAGCAATTGATCAGGACAATCTGACAACTCTAATTTTAGCACAACCTTTGGAACCATAGAAGATTAAAAATACAGTTACCTCGAAAGAGTTGCCTTCTTACCAAAAAGCCCTGATGCAAACAGAATCTGAGGATACTTGTGAGGTCACTGATCTAACTGTACCAGCCTGACAATTAAACTTGTTATCTTGGAACATTATGGGCTGGACGAATAAGTTCCATGATGCAGCTTTTGCAACCTGTTTACAAAAGTTTAAAATTTTATGTTTGCAAGAGACTTGGGCTCAGGGCTCTAATTTACCAGCACTCCTTGGATTCCGCTCATTTTCTGTCCCAGCCATTAAAACAAGTGCTAGGGGCCGTGGCAGTGGCAGACTAACTATATTTGTATCAGTTGATTTGCAAGTGGATATTCAACCATTGGTCACTCTCTATCCACAATGTATACAGGCTCTCCTTTTCAAAAGTAGTCATTTTGGTTCTTTTATTTGTATAAATGTGTATATTCCACCCAGTTTATCTAAATGTTCAAGTCCTAATAGCATCTGGAATCATCTATCTGAAACCCTCAGCCTTTTAGAACATCAATATCCCTATACAGGAACCCTGCTGTGTGGAGACTTCAATGTGAGAACCAGAGAGGGGCCGAAACATTTGGAAGTCACTATCTCTGGTCAGGTTCCACAAGATACATTAGTTGCCAGGGTCACCCAAGATACTAAAACAAATAAGTCAGGTCTGAGGTTTTTAGAGATCCTTTCCCTGCACCACCTGCAATGCCTTAATGGATCTCAGTACAACATAACGTTGGGTGCCTATACTTATGTCACCAATAGAGGAGCTAGTACAGTAGATTATATTGCACTTTCTGCTAACTTGCTTACAATTATTCATAGTTTGGAAGTTATCAGTAGGGCTGAAAGTGACCATTTTCCTTTGTCATTAGTATTTAATTTTGAAATGTCTCCTCCCATATATTGCCCTCAAAATCTAAATGGAATCCGAACGGGAGAGCAGAGAATACGATGGTCAATTTATCTGAGTGCCTCTTTAGTTCAACTATTTGAGAGCAATACTTTTAAAGCCGTCCGTGAAGATATCTTAGTTGCTAAGTCAGACATCTTACACGTCTATCAAACTATCATTGAAAATTTGAGACCTAAATTGGTTGGCAACAAGCACTTTAATCCTAATAGGGTAACAACCAATAAATAGTTTGACTTAGAATGTAGAGGTGCCCGGAAAGCATTAATGGATTTCTCCCGACAGGTACTTAAAAATAAGAATAGTAGTACCCTTAATACTTTAGCGGTCATGAGGTCATCCTATAAGGCACCCCTAAAACAAAAAATAGATACTTATAACAGAACACAATGGAATCAGTTGGCCCTAGCTGTGAGGACCAAGAAAGAGAAGCAATTTTGGGACATCGTTTCCATTGGTATGCATGAGATTAGACCAGTTATCACTGGACAAATTTCATCACAAGAATGACATACTCACTTCAGTGGGCTTTATGGAGGTACATCCATAGAGAACCACCCTGCACTTATCTCAAAGACTGTTTGCTTGCCTCTTTGGCCACCTGTGTCTGTGTTAGAGGTAAAGAAGTTGATTGCAGCTCTCACCTTGAGTAAGGCACCAGGGGAAAATATGATGCCCCCTGAAATTTTTAAATGTTTCCCCGAGTGGTGGGCCCCTATATTAGCAAAAGTGTTTACCCAGATTAACAATACAGGCACAATTCCAACAGGCTGGAAACAGAGTATAGTTGTCCCCATCTGTAAGAAAAGAGATAAGCAGGATCTCAATAATTACAGGCCTATCAGCCTCTTGGATATGACTCCAAGTTATATAGCAAATATCTGTTAAATAAATTAAAAGATTGGGAAACTACCAATCAAGTCATTCACCCCGAACAGGCGGGCTTTAGGAAAGGTCAAGGCACTATCGACCACTGCTTCACTCTCTACCTACTAGCACAGCAAAGTGTTATAGGCCCTACCAAACGATTATTTGTCGCCTTTGTCGATTTAGCAGCCACTTTCGACTCTGTTGATAGAAACGTGTTGTGGCATAAATTGGCTAACACTGATTTAGATTCTCGCCTGTTGTTCCTAATTAAGGAACTTTATTCTAATACAACTGCTGCAATAAGAGTAGGTATCTTCAGCTCATTAACAGCTCCTATTCACACAAATAAAGGAGTCAACAAGGTTGCCTGTTGGCACCTCTACTCTTTAATTTATACCTCAATGACATAATTCCAGCCCTGTCAGGCTCAGAATTTTTTCTGATGGTTCAAAAAAGATTTCTATTTTGTTATATGCCGATGACATGGTTCTAATATCACTCACCTGTGTAGGTTTAAAAAGGTTGCTTTCAAAGCTTAGTGTTTTCTGTTCTAAAGAAAAGCTGAATATTAACTACTCTAAAACAAAGGTGATGGTGTTTGAGAAAAGACATTTTCCTTTTCAATGGTCCAGTAATGGCCACTAGATTGAACAATGCTGAGAATTTAAATACCTTGGCATTCATTTCACAGAAAATCTCTCGTGGAAGCCCAATATAGAAGCCACCAAAGCAGTAGCCCTGAGATCTATTGGGGCAATTCTCAGAGTCCATACTACTGCTGGGGGTCACCTGGTTGTTCCAGCACTAAAAATATTCCAAAGCAAAGTTATTGCTCAGATTCTCTATGGTGCCGCTGTATGGGGATGAGATGACTCTCACATATCTAACTGGAACCCTCCAGAATACTTTTCTTAAGAAACTGCTAAGACTCCCTCCAGGCACCCCGGCAGCTTTGGTTCGGGCAGAGGTCGGGTTTCCATCCATCAGAGCCCGCATTCATTTGGCTTTATTTAATTATTGGAGAACAGTTAAAGATTCCTCAGTTAGAGCTTTTCCCAAGTTATATTTCAAACAGCTATCTAATTGTAAAGTATGGAATTCAAGATATCATAAGTTGCTTGAATGGTATCCTAGCCCACCTGACAACTTTCTCGTCTTGAATTCCAAAGAGAAGCTCCGGGATTATATCTTCCATCATATTGCTCAATCAGACAGACAGGCTATTAATAATTCTAATTTTTCTAAATGGTACACATTTTACAAACTTGACCATCAAAGGGCCAGTTATTTGACAAAGCTTACCTTTCCAAAGCTTAGGCAAGCTTTTACAGCCCTTCACTTTCAGAGTATGCCTACTGCTGTGATTGATGGCAGATATTCACATACCCCTTTGGCTCTCCATTTATGCATTTGTGGGGCCCCTGAAATAGAGGATATGCCTCACTATTTGTTTTCTTGTTCATTATATTCTCATCCAAGAACCAAATTTTTGGGATCTATCCCATCTCATTTGGAATCTAATACTGTTTTAGAAAAGATTTTTTATCTTCTTGCTGATACTGACTCCATGGTAACTCGTAAGGTCTCTCTTTTCACTCTGGCAGCTATGAAGATTCAGGCTAGATATGTTACCAATGTCGCGGTTGATTGTTCTGGAGACGTGCTTATTTAATTATAGTTTTATTGTTTATGTTTAACTAAACCAAATTTTAAATTTTTCTCACACATGTCTATTATGTCTATTATGCAACTTAATGCATAATGTATTTTTGCTATGCTGTTTTTGTATATGTATTTATATATGTATTTTATATTATTTTATATTAATATTCTGTATTGTATTGTATTGCTTTTAATACTTTGTATTGGCCTTTGGTCTATGCTTTAATAAATATTGTATTGTATTGTACAAATACAAGGAAGATAGAAGTATGAGACCTATTTCGTACAGAACACTTCAAATTACCACCAGAATGAAAGTGACTCCATAATTCTCAACTACCTTAGATTAAAAAAAAAAAATCAAGGGTTTCTGGAGCTTTCCTTTTATCTGTCACTCTTACTTTGTTACCACCGCTATCTGGCCTGGCTTTGCTGAACCAAAGATATCATTTCTGATATCATAATTCGGTCTTCTGCCACCAGCCAAGTGTTTGTGAGGCCCCGCCGAACAAGCGCAAAGCTGGGCATGGATGATACTTGTTGCTCCTATCAAACACCAGATATTGCCAGATCCACTTCAAGGGGAGACCTCCCGAAACAAACACCTTAATTAAGAAAAGGACTCTCTGCCTGGTGAGCTAGGCACTTAACAGCTGAGCTAGCCTCATCTACATACCGGCCATACTATTGTCAATTTGGCATATAATTCAATCATGCAAATCCCAACCTTTCGGAGGCTTTGTCTCTAGCCCAAAACATATTGTTCTCACCAGAGACCAAACTAGCCTGAGGTCGTTCTTCTCCCTATAAAAATCCCCCGTTCTGAGAGCTCTTTGGAACTCTCGCTGGATCACTTGAACCATCTGGAACTCTCGTCAGACCTTGCTGAAAATCACTTGCTGATATCACTTGAAGCTCCCATCGGATCTTCTTCCTCGCCTCGCTGCCGCTTGGTCCAGCAGATTCCCCTCGGCCCCTACGCCGAGTTTCCTCCTCTTCAACTGGTGTCTCCAGGACTTCGGACAGGTGGTATATTACCCATTCCCCAAATTCTCTTTCTTTCCTTTACTAGTTAGGAGTGTGCTTGTGTTTTTGTTATTTTGTGTTTAATAAATACTGCTAGTATTTTGAAACTGCTTGACTCCTCACTGACCTGAACCGGTATACATAGGATAAAAAATTCCGCTGCGTTGCCCTGCCTCTCATTAGCCAAGAGAGTGCTCCAGCTAATTTCCCCATCTTTGCTAGGTTTGTTTGGTATTTGGGCACCCCTCCTGGGACCCCCAATTTGCATGGAAACAACTTAATAAAGCAGAAAAAAAAAGGAATCTCTTTACTTGCATGGGAGATTAATGCAATGGTCCAGTGGTTATTGCAATCTCTAGTCTCCATTTTCTCAAGGAACTGAAATGTTTGTTGAGTGTTTCCAATTTGTAGTCTATTGTTTTGTTTTCCATATTTGCTGGCAGATTTTAGTTAAAATTTGAAAGGATTCTGTCTTTGTAGCTTCAAATAGCTCTGCTATTTGATATGCCACCTTTTCCTGGGTATTTATTTCTCTCAAATGCTTTAAGAATCGCTTCCACTTCATTTTCTAAAATGATGGATTCATCAACAAAAGGTTTTTCCTTAAACAAATCTATCATATCCTACAGTTCTTCCTTGCATTCTTCCTCTATCTTTTTTTTTTTTTAATGCTTTCTTAAGCATATAGTGTGTTTCCCTCTTGGTCCTATAGCATCCCCCCTCTTGGTTTAAATTTTCCTTTGATTTCTTGGATCTAAAAGGAATCTTTGCTCTACTTTTTTGTTTTCTTCTATTCTTTTCTGTTGATTATTATAATAGTTCTCTTTGTCCCTAGTAACAATTCTGTGAACAGTTGCATTCTGGGTTCAGATCCCATTTCTCTCAGCTTTGTTTTTGCTTCTCACCTGCCCTTAATCGTTTGAACAATTCCATATGTCATTTAATTAGACATTCTTTCTTTTTGGCTGCAGATATTGTCTTTTTACATTATTCACTGACAAAGTTCCTGGTTTGGATCTAGAGTTTTTCTGAGTCTCAGACAATTAAGGTCAATAGTCCATATCTATTCTTTACAAAGTCTTTTAATTCTACAGGGATGTTCCTCAGGTTGTATTTTGGCACAATGATTGATTTAGTGTACTTCTTCTTAAGTCATACTTTAATCTTTTGATATTAGCCATTCATGATCTCAGCTACAATTGGCTTATGGTTTGGCACTTTTTCAAATACATTTTAAATATTTAACTTCTGGAAAAGTGCAGTGGTTTCAGAAGGAAAGTATGTAATGAATGTAGAAAAAAAGGAACTGCAGATAGAGTTTGATTCTCTTTATTATATTCACCTTAATTGATTAGCCATTTGTTAAATGCTAACATTGACTAAGGGCCGTTCCACACTACACTGTTATAGTACTATTGCTCCACTTTCAACATCCTGTGGAATCCTGGGACTTGCAGTTTAAGAATTCTCAGCTAGAGAGCCCTTTGGCCTCAGTCAACTACAAACCCCAGAATTCTACAGGATGTTGAAAGTGGAATAATAGCACTATAAGAGTGTAGGGTGGAAAAGCCTAAAGTTAGTTTGATTATGTCTGATTTATATCACATTTAATATTTGCTCAGTTGGTTTGGACACATTTAGCAGAAATCTGTGCAAATTTTGCAGAGTTTAGGTTTGATGAGCACTGGGTTTGCAAAGAATATTTGAAAATATTTGAAAAATGGTTGATGCATGTGTTTTTTGAGTGTTGAGAAACCCTAATAAGGATGATCCCAGGCTGATGAGAATCTTCACACTTTGACACTTATTCTGTGCAAAATTCACAGAGTTTTGTTTGTTATTGCACAGAAAATTGAATTTTCTGCATAGAAATAAATATTTCACCACAGAAATACTAATTCTTGTGAAGAAAATCCTGTTTTCTGTGCAGAAAAAGCTGTAATTAGGGATATATTTTGTGTAAAATTTGCACATAGTTGATTTGCTTAGGAAACTGCATTTTATGTACAGAAATTAATATTTCTGCTTTGTAGTTTACTGAGGCCAAAGAGCTTTCTGGCTGAGAATTCTAAATACCCCTCCCTAAACTGCAAACACCAGGATTCCATAGGATGTTGAAAGTGGAATATTAGTACTGTAACGGTGTTGTGCCAGAAAGGCCCTTAGTGAAGGTTGCATTCCTAATGAACACCCACAGGCTCTTTTAAAGTGATTGGTGCCTTCTCAGTCTTGTAACTCACTGCTTAGAGATGAATAGCCTTTTCACACCTATTTGGGTTTGGCACCAAGTGAATCTAACCAGCTATGTGGTTTGGGACCTGACATCTTCTTTCTCTTGGTGAGCTGTTTATTCAGATTTCTTTCTAGTCTAGAGAATCCCACACAAGTTCCCCCATGTAGATTTTGGTCTATGTTTATTAGCTTCAGTTAAGTCCATGTCTTGTTATCATGTGTCTTATTTACTCCTCTGTGCACAATTTTTATGATACAATATTTCAGTAATTTCCTATGTCCAGTTTGTAGGAAATGCAGATCAGGCAAATTTCATGAAATATGTAACATTTTGCACTTTTTGCAAAATTTACACAGTCCTTTTGTGTGAATTGTACAACAGTGCTAACAATAGAATGCTGCAATATTAAGTGCAGAGTTGTTATGGGTGGGGGTGGTAGAGACACAAGAAAAGAAGGTAGCCATTTCTTATACCAGTTGTCTTACTAGTGTCAACAGAATGTTATAATAGAATAACCAGGATTCAAAATTCAGGTCCTATTCATAATGACTTAAAGGTGTTGGAGGAAGAAACTGACTGAGAAAATAAGTTGGGAGTAAAGGTATTCACAGGCTGCAAGAGAGGGAGGGAAAAAGAAAACTGTTTCAGTTTCACCTTTCCCTATTCTCATATTCACCCTGGACTTGCATAGGTGAATTTGTCAGTACTATAAATTCAGTTTTTAAAACTTGCATGATCATTTCATGCTAAATACAAACAATTTTATAGGCTTTGGTAAATTCTTAGAATTAAGTAGAAACAAAATCCTCATCCATGTCTATTTGAAAAAAGTCATTTCCAGAAACATTCACAAATTCCGTTAATTAATGTGTCTTTTGGTAAGATTGCTATTCTTTGTGGAATGTGTCTATCTCTTTATGAAATCAAGGAGAAAAAAATATTGTTGATAGTCTGCCTGGCCTTTAATTCTGTACTGTTAGGTAGTCATGCAAAAAGACATTTAATGCCAGCTTAGCTGTATATATTCAAAAAGTCCCTCTGGCTCAATTACAGTTACTAAAGATGGCTCAGTCACTTCAGGCATCTCTGTCCATTCTCTGTCACTGCAAGTCAGCCTCTGACAAGGCACTTACCACTTTCTTACTAATATGGCAGGTGATGGAGTTCTATTACTTCCCTCGGGAAGGTTTTTCACAACCTAATAAATCTCACTCTCTTTCCTCATATTCTCTTTTACCTTTACATTCCAAGAGGGCAACCTGGAAAGAATCATAAAGAAGGAGTATTCTCCCCTCCCATGATTCTAGCAAAAAGAGTCTGGAAAGATATTAGGACTATAAGCCTTAGCCGAAAGGTGAAATCTTGTTCAGGAAGGAAACAAATTAGTCTGGAAACAATGATCAGCACTGAAGCAATTGCTACAAGCTTAAGAACAGTTGTACTTCCCAGTGCATGGTGAGAATGTTGTGTACCCTGGTTAGTTTCTTGTGGCTGCTGCTCTTTAAGAATAGATACCATCTCAATATTTTTAATTACAGCTCCTGTTTGAAAAATTTACCTCATGGCTTGGTAACATGTGGCCTCCTCATGTTGTACTGGATTTCCATCAGATCTAGCTAGTAGTGACGGATGGTGGCCAGCGCAATCCAAAAGTATCTGCAGAGCTGTCATGGACCAAGATTGTTGGTACGTTTGACCCAGAGAGAAATTCAGCCACCCTGGACTATAGGATCCCAACAGAACACACATAGGAAACCAGATCTGGGTTTAACCACTATTCATGTAACATTTATTAAGACATGAAATACAAAAATCACATTTCTGTATCAAGAGCTTTCTTTCACTCACACATTCACATTTCACATTTCACATTCATTCTACATACTCACAAGACGGTCCTTCGCCGAACATTGGCCAGATGTCCTCGAAGGTATGGATGCCCTCTGCTGCAGCCAAGGGTCATAAAAGTGAGTTGAAAATCTTCCCCTCTTTATAGTCATGTCTCTCACTTCTTGAGAAAAGGACATGTTTTGCCGGTTGCCAGGGTTCCAGGACTTTCATTGTATAAAGGCAATCAAGCAATTAAAAGAATAGTTCATATCATTCTGTGCCATCCTAATAAAAGGTTGCTTGCAGAAGAATTGGTCATATATAATGTTGTCAGGAAATGTATCAAATGCCTCAGTGGTTCTCGGCCATGCAGGGTAGGGTAGGGTCAGAAATACATCACCGCTTGCCCGTCTGAGGGTGTGCCAGGCTTTCACAGCTCCTTGTTTCTTCTGCCTTTACACATAAGAACTTAACTGTTTTCTTAATAAAGGTATTGATCACCGTTGAATATCGTGAATTCGTGAAGGTGGGTGAAACATAAAGACAATCAAAGAAGATATGCATTGTAGGCAACATCACATGGCAATTAAGGAAGCCACACTTCTGGATCTGTGCATCTCAAGAGTACATTCTGTTGGTGCCAAGTCCTTATTGTTTTGCAAACTTTCTTCTCAAGTCAAATCAGCATTCCATGAGTTCTCAGTTCCACAGTTCAAAGAATCCTCGCCTCACAATCCAAACCCCTCCTTACAACAATGCACTGCGAGCAGCCATTTCATTCTGGTTCAGGACCGTACTTTTTCCCTCTGGAACTCATTCGTTCATCACATACACCCCCTCTTGAGACTTAATTAATTCATAATTGAGTATCATAAATATAATGTTTATGATAGGAAAGAATAATAGAATGATTATATAGGCCCTTTCCACACGGGGTAAAAACAATGGCTTAGGGCGACCTCATCCGGAGGTCGTCCACACCGTGGAGCACGCTAGAGTGGTTTGAATAGTGGAGGTTCCACACCTCAAACCGCGCTAGCGCGGCCGCAAGGGGTGGCGTGGCGCGTTTTTTAAAAACCACATTTTATGTGGTTTTTACGAAACGCGAGCGCGCTAACCCGTTGCAGCGCCCCGTGTGAAGCTGCAGGGACGCGCTAGTGCATCCCTGCAGAGCTGCCCGGGGGCGGGCTTCCGGCTGGCGTGCTGCCCTGATTGGCAGAACGCCACCGGAAGTTGCCGGCCGCCATTTTGGGTGCCACCGAACACCGCCGAAACTCGCCAGCGTGTGGAGCGGCGAACGTGCGCTCCCCGCAGGGATGGAGCAACCCATTTTCAGGTAAGATCCGTCCCTGCATGCGCTGCCCCGTTCCCCGTCCCCCATGTGGAAAGGGCCATTGAGATTAAATATGGTTAAAATAATATTATATGGATTATTTAGAGACTAATACAAATCTAAAGCAGCAAATTAATAGACAAATCACTATCCATTCCAATCAACAAAGATCAATCAACCATAAGTCATTTTATCATTTAATTCTCAAAGTTTTGATACCTCATCTTTTAATTTCTCAAAGTCCCTTTGAAATCTTTTCACTCGCCTAATTAAGCATAATAGCCATATGATTATACATATCATGATCAAGATTAACCATACAATAGGGTGAATCATTACATGTAAAAATGCAGTTGCTTTTGGAGAATACCCTTTAAATATATCATATCAGTGGTGTTCAGTCAATTTACTTTCTTCATCAGCAATCCTTTGAAACTCTCTGTCTCATACTGTATCCTTACAAACTCTTTTTTGGAGTTCCATGCATGTGCTTGTAAATGCTTCCTAATTTGTTCCTTATATTTTAACAATTAGTCTAACTTTTCCCAATCTACTCTTATTATTCTTATTATACTTGAATTTATACAGATTGCATGGCTTGACTGCAAATAGGGTTTCCAATAATTTTCTCCCATGTTAAATGGTAAGGATTGAATATCACAAATCCAATTTTTCTCAGTCTTTTGAGCTTTTTCTAATGTCATCAATTTTATTTGCCACATTGATTCTTCTATTTTGTAGTCCAGAATTTCATACCATGACTTAAAATCTGTATGAATCCACGGTTCTAGTTTTCCTATTTTTACGAACATATTCCCATGATTCCCATTTGATCCCTCGAACCTGACAAAGTGGTCTGTATTATTAAACATGACAAAACATTGGAGACAGCTTCCAAAGTTTGACTGCTGGTCCCCTTAAGGCAGTGGTTCTCAACCTGTGAATCCCCAGATGTTTGTGGACTTCAGCTCCCAGAAGCCCTGAGCATTGACCACAGTGGCTGCGGCTTCTGGGAGCTGAAGTCCATGAACATCTGGGGACCCACAGGTTGAGAACCACTGCCTTAAGGGCATATAGTGTTTTATTTAAATGTTCAAAAGTCCTTAATTGTAAACTAGCAGCTATGTCATGCAGTCTAAAAGTTGATACTAAATCATCCACAGCTATGTGTATGACTTTCCACTGTAATCTTCCTAAAGCAGACAGTTTATTTGCTTGTTTCTCAATATCACAAGAATTTGCTACACCAACTCCTGTTCCTATTACCCAATATGGTATCTAACAAATCTCTTTTATTTTGTTTCCACAATTTTTCTTTTTCTTTTTTCCTGCAAATTCCAAATAGGGATTTACATACTTACACATTCGGGTCTCAATCTTGTTATGTTGTTATGTTGAACATAGTAACATTTTAAAGTGCAGAATTGTTAGGCTATTCTGTGTTATGCCAAAAGTATTGGGAAGGGCTTGCACTGCTTAGACGATACAGTTTTGCTATCTTCAGAATACGTTTTAGGATATAGACAAAGCTTCAGAGTAAGTAGCCCAAATATTTAAAAGCCACTTTTAAATATTACATATATAATACTGCATTTGTTTTTGTTTCCTTCTTTTTTAATTGTGGCTTTTCAACCTTTGCATTATTCAAGTTGCATTGTTAGAATGACTTCTACATCCACAAAGGAATGGGGGGGGAATCTGCTTCTGGCAACTGAGACTTGAACAATAATTCCAAACAGCAACACACTCCCAGTATAAGTGCAAGAGCTGGCAATGTTGTTAATTCCTTGCCACAAGACAGATGGCTACCAGCAGGATCAACACCTGGCAGGTTCATTAAGCATGCACCAACATATGGGGAAATGATAGCTAGGCCACTGTCAAAAATCTTGTGTCTTCACAGGCACTTTAATCAGACAGAGCTGGAGGAGGGAAAAAGCTGGAGCAGCATTTTCCCCATAGGAAGGACAAGATCAAGTGCCTTGATCTCATGCTCAAAGGAAACAGTGAATACAAATGCTTTCCTTTTGCAAAGATGGAGTCACAGGGAACTGTGCAGCAATGATACATCTCAAACCTTGTTTGCTCTGCAGCTGTCAAGCTGTGTAGAACTTGGGGCCCTGTCTGAAGAGTGATAGCACTGATTGGCATAGCATGGTTCTGTATCTTGCTGTGTATCTGGGAAAGGCAGGTGTAATGGAAAACTTCTGAAGAAATCCCGAGCTCTGCATCATAAGAACATATGAAGAATCATAGATAAAATCTTAGCCCATTTAGCTATCCATTGTCACAGTGGCTAACAAAATATTTATGGGAAGTCCATAAACAGGAAATGTTTATGTGCATTTACGTGCCTTCACTCTTGTTTCACAGCAAGCACATTGCAAAGTATACTCCCTCTGATGATGGAGGTAATATAGAGCCAACATATGAGCCTGCCTGTATTTTAAGATCCTTGAAGAAGGGCTTACTTGGGTCCCACCACCCTCACAGGTATGTTTCCTGAGGACCAAGGAGAAGCCTTCCAAGTAGCTCTCCCCAGGATGTGGAATTATCTCCCATGGGCTACTAGTTTGACTTTGTCTCTGTTATCATTCCACTGACATGTAAAGACCATTCTGTTTGAACATATATTTGGTTAACTAACTTGATTCATCAAAGGAGCTGCTGCATCTCTAACATTCCTTTCCTGCTTAGTAACAATAAACTCAGACCTCAATCACTGTAGATGTGAAGTTAGGGAGAAAACTGAAAATTGACAACAAATAATGTCAATCAAAAATAGGAAGTCATTCAATGGACCTTTTGGTGTGATTTCTGACTGGACCTGACCCCGTAAAAACTGGGTAAAAGATCTTGCTAGGTTACCCTGCCTCTTGCATTGCTATTGCCTGTGCTCCGTTGAACTTACTTTCCCCATCACTTGGAGCATATTGAGGTGTCCCTCAGGGATCCCCAGATTTTCAGGGTAATGCTGGTGTGTGGAGGTCCTGGAAGCACAATGGTTGCACTTCCTGCCCCATTGCAGCCTGGGAGAGTGCCCTGCTGCACTGCAGAAGGAAGAGGAAGTGCCATCATGCTTCTTCTATTTGCAGAGATAGCTGGGGTGGAGGGGAGTGCTCCTGTTGCACTCCCCTATCAGAAGAACATCTAACAAGGTCCCCGTGGGATGTCACCAGGATCAGGTGGAGTGTGGAAAGGGCCTTACATTTGACATCACTGTCTTATCTCTTCAGGCTGGAGTTCTGGATAGCAGCTTAGGAAACTTACTTTTGCCCACTGACTTACTTACTTTTGCCTATGCTAGTTGGGGGATTCTGGGCATTGTATTCCAAAAAGTAAAATTACCAAACTGTTGTCTTGTCTTGCATTTACAAAGAAGTCATGAACTCCTCTCCAGGAACTGAGAGATTGGCAGAAGAAAGCTACCACAGAAAAAGAAGTGGGCATGGTCATTGAATCTTAATATTCTGCTTTGACTGGTGTATGGTTGGAGCTGTTTCATACATTTTATAATAGCTAGTTATTATGAAAAAGATTCATTTATTTCAACAGCTCTAATTGTGTGAAAAGGACTCAGTGTGAATTGAAAGTACAGGATCACATTAATGCTGTATTCGTGTTAAATCTGAGAGTTATTTATCTCCTCTCTGCATGGGTAGAAATATCTATGTGGGTGAGAACGTTTAACCTTACAAAAAGCCCTAATTGCTCATATTAGCTTTCACCAAGCCACAGTGATGAGATGCTCATGATAATGAATGGCAATCTTCATAATGTCTGTTATCAAGCATTGCTACAATTTCTGAATGCTAAACAATTAACCCATAAAGGTGGGTCATAAACAGTACGTTCTAAACTTACCCTGGGGCCTGAAAATGGTTTGTTTTTCCCTCTCTCCACCTCCCCCATTTTAAGGATAGTTAGATTCATTTTTATTTCATTTTGTTTGGCATCTTTGTTCTATGTCTGTGCTACTTCTTTGCTGCAACCTTTCTTCCTTGGTGGCCTAATACTATTTCAGATATTATTTTTTTCATATATTTATCTGTAATAACATTCACAGACTAAAACCTGTCAGACAAATTAGCCAAAAGGTAAGTTAATGAGACTACTTCCAAGTAAATAGTTGCATGCACTTACTATCTGTAATTAGTTATTTTCATTGCTAAGGAGGTAATAGTACTGTCTTGAAATAGTCACCTAGCTGTTCCTTTTGTCTGGTATTGCAAACTGTCCTTTCAGCTCACTTTTTGGGGAGAGAGGTTTTTTTTTAATCTTTCCCTCCTACTCTGCCTGATAGCTTCTGCTCTTCTTCTCCCTTTCATTTTCTTCATTATGACTCTGACATGAGAATAGAGGAAATGTGGCAGTAATGGTTGCAGGGCAATTGGCCTGGCTGATCTTACAGATAGTGCTGCTGTTCACACAGATTCTGAAACATTTGTTAAAATGGACATGTGGATGAAATGTGTGGAGAGGAACAAGAAATCAAGGTCTGGTAATACCACACCTTCTTTCTCTTTTTCTTTTTCTCTTTCTCTTTCTCTTTCCTTCCTTCCTTCTTTCTTTTCTTTTCTTTTCTTTTCGTAAGAAAGTCAAAAGGAAAATAGACTATACACACCCAGCCATCTCATATAGTAAAGGAAAGCAAATAAGATGGAAAAGACACTTATTAAAGGTCAACGTGTGTCACGCAAATAATGATAATATAATGAGGGGAAAAAAATAATGTCATAGGGAGTAATAGAATGAATCACAGATTTCCATCCCATTCCCCATGAACCCTGCTACTTATTTAGCAATAGAACACTTTTAAATTGTAATGTTCCAGATAAAAATACTGGTGAGATTAATTCCCAAACAACCTTCACTTACGTAGAACTACATACCTCTTATGTCAAATATTTTTATGTGTTTCCATGGCAAATCATATGAATTATATAATTAAAACAAATTGTATGGGCTTTTGGATTGGTTGAATATGTGTGAATTTATCTTTGTTTTAATTTATCTTGTAGTTTATCTTTGTTTTGAGCATTCATATTAATCCCTATGTACGCACATGTGTATCAGCTTTATTGTTTGCTGACTGTTGTTCATACTGTGCCTTATGAAAACGTCTCTCTCTCTCTCTCTATATGTGTGTGTGTGTGTGTATTGAAATGATTCATATATATATATACACACATAGATACATAATGTGTGTGTGTGTGTATTTATATTTATATGACCTTACATTATATCTAGAAGACCAATCATACTCAGTCATGATAGGAAAATATGTCAATTTTTTTCTTTCACGAGGTACATTTGACCTCATCAATGAATATATTTGAATCATTTGTTCCATACCCAACAAGTCCTCCCAGCAAGATATTATTTTAATGATGGTACAGAGACAGACAGATCAGCTTGTTCCAGTTCTGAAAAGGGGTTGATGATTTACCACCACCCCCCTCTCCTTCTCCCTGCCCTTCTCCCCTAGGATAATATGTTGGGAGAAATACATCAATGGTGGAATAGTCTGAAGCCAGTGGTGAGGAAATCTAAAGCTGAAATACTCATTTTCTTCATCCTCATTTGCATATGCTAGGCTGCTGGGAAAGAGGCTAGGCTTTTTGGAGATGCTGAACTGATTATTCAAGGCTCCAGGTTGCCATAGAATGCAAACACCTTCCACAATACAGAAAGTGTCCAGTCCTATCTTGTGTCCTTACTTCTGCTCAGGAACACTAAGAAACAGATTATATTTGCCTGTCCAATATTTGTAAAATGGAAATGCAGATTACTGCTCTTGCATTCCTTCCATCAATGTAATTAGCTTTTTCTTTCTTTCTCCCTCAAAAGTAGCCTGGTGTACACATTCACCAATACAAATTAAGCTTCTGCAAGTGTCAGGTTACCTGCTTTCTTGTTCTCTGGGACCAACTGGGCAATTATATTCTATAGCAAACATAATATCCCACACAGCAGCCATTAGCAGCAAGCACAGCTTATGGGAACCAAACACACCATGCTCTCTGGGAAGCCATTCTGAATAAACAGGCAGCTGCATTTTAAATTAACTTGCTTTCTGTGTGATCCTTCAGCTCCCAGTGCATCTAGCATCACTGCCAGAGATTTGGATAACAATAGCAAAGCAAAGTTTGCATTCAAAAAGATATATCAGCTACTATAAAAATAACCCAACCAATTGTTCCAGTTTGGGGGAAAAGAGAGTGAAGCACCTGTTTAGATTAATCAAACGAAGAATGTATGATTTTTCTCACCATAGTGGGCTTTATTCTTGAATGGAGCCATTGAAACAGACAGGATAAATCTTTCATGGAAAATTATAATTTGGTTCTTAATTGTAACTGTAAAGATGATAGAAAGATCTCTATTTTCTCCCCTCCCCCGCGTCCCCTGCTTTCTCTCACACACATATACAAAACACACACAAGCAACACTTTATCCGATTCTGTATTCATTTTAGCCCTTCCAGAGAGCAACAACAGTAACACACGGCTTGTTAACTCATTTCTCCCATAACTCAAGTTGGATTGTAGTGGGGACTGGGGCAATACAAAGGTCTTTCAAAAGGTACATTTCTTTAAAAATGTAGACAATTCAACCAATTTATTCAGTAGTATTCTATCAACCAAAATGGTGGGACTGGTGCATATACATGGGAACCAACATAATGAGATACTTGCAAACTGTAGTGTTGTAGACATCTAGTCCCAGATTAGAAATATTTGCAAATGGAAACATGAATATTTCTGTCTTCAATAAAGCATGAAGTTTATTAAAAACTGGCATATTTACTAGGTATTGACTGAGATTTTTATTTTCCTCTTAAAAACTCACCAAACTGTCTTCTTCATTTTCTGTCACTTTGCTCCGTATTTCTCAATGCAATCTATATTTAGAGTTATTTATGTACACAGTTTGGGTTCCTGAGGGAGTACACTGTCCTCCTCCTTGATGCTTGGCCTCGTGTCCATAGCAACTTGCCTATTTCTGTACCTGAAACTTTTCCCCATATTTCCCAATCCAGTCTGTGTTCATAGTTGTTAACATATAGAGGTTGGGTTCCTGCGGGATTACACTGTCCTCCTCCTTGCTGCTAGGCCTCATCTCCATAGCAACTGATCTATTCGAGTACCTGTAACTTTCCCCCATAATCCCTAATCCAGTCTGCCACCCTTTCCGCATCTTACCTTTTCATGGAGGTGAGGGGGGTGGCATTTGTGCGAGCAGCCTCTTGTGCGAGGTGCTCACTTTGTTTCTCCTTCCTTACCGCAGCTGCCAGTCGCACGAACGCTGCACGAACGCCCCGCCCCTTCCTACCGCAGCACAACCTGGGAATTGTAGGCTAGTGCTGAGGCAGGAAGCGCGACCGACCTGGCTCCTGGAGCACCGCAGGGCAGGTAAGTGCGCGTGGGTCCTGGGAGCATTGTGCGACCGTGCACCATTTTCGGCTTGAAGCCAAAAATGAAAAGGTGCATGCGCAGTCCGCTTTAGACTCTTGAGCGTCTCATAAATGGGAATGTGTCATATGGACCGCTCCTCCCATTTAGGGTCAAAGGGCCCTTTCGCTTTAGAAACAGTGTGCGAAAAGGGCCTGTGTTGTCTGGTGACATTAATGTACTGACTTTTTGTTGTTGTTGTTAATTTCTGTTGAATTTGTGCAATGGCTTTACATTTTTCTTTCTGTATTTTTTTAATATTCAATTGTATAGCTTCCTTGGCTGGATTTTCCTTAAATTCTTTTTTTTTTTTTAATCTTGAAATTTTTTCAATAAATTCTGGTATTTTTCATCTCTTTTCTTATATTGTAATAGTCATTGTTGGATAAAAAAATCCTCTCATCACTGCTTTAGGTGCATCCCACACTGTTTTCATCTGACTCTCTTGTCTCGTATATTCTTTAAAATATCTAGCCAATGTCTCTTTAGCTTTTTTTATAATGTCTTCATCATTCAATAAGCCATCATTAAGTTGTCATTGAAACTGATTAATTTTATCTCTCATCTGTACCATCAGCAGATGGTTCTGGAAGCATTTTTTTGTTTTGAATTTCAACTTTAAGATTCTTCACATATGGAACCCATACAAGCTACTGTGTAAGGTGAGAAGACCTTGTAACTATGGCCATTTCCGTGCTACACTGTCATAGTGCTATTATTCCGCATTCAACATCCTGTGGAATCCTGGGGTTTGTAGTTTATTGAGGCCAAAGAACTGAGAATTCTTAAATGCCTCTCCTTAACCTACAAATCCCAGGATTCCATAGGATTTTGAAGGTGAAATAATAGCATTATGACAGTGTAGCACGGAAATGGGCTGTCTTGTGCATGTCACTCTAATTTTTATCTCATATGCCTCCGAAAAATTTTCTGGCATCCTTATTGATGGTAGGCCTCATCTCCATAGCAACTGGCCTGAGGCCCAAGAGCTCTTGGCTGAGAATTCTAATGGCCCCTCCCTAAACTGTGAACCCCAACATTCCATGGAATCTTCACAGCCAGCCAATCATATGAGGTCTTCTCACCTCACACAGCCAATCACATGCTGATGCAGATAAACAGACAAATGCTGAGACAAACATTCACTTTTATATAGTAGATGGTAAAATACTTCCAGATTAGAAAGACAGTTGGTATTTTTTTTAAAAAATAATAATCTGAAAACAGGACCTTTTTTTTTTTTTAACCTTTAAAAGGGAAAATTCAGGGCATTGATTTTACTAATCCTGTAGTCCAAAAAGAGCAATATGAACTATAGATCCAATAGGATATGGTTCTGAAGGAGTTCTACAGTCCTTTACAAACTTGGTTTAGGCTTAGATGGAAGAGATTTTCCCTGGCAGACAGGGAAACTTTTCTATATCTGCAGAATTAATGATCAAGAGAATTTAGTTGAACTCATGTGTTGTATGCAGAAGGTCCTTCATTCAAATTCTGCCATTTTCAGGTAGCTCTGGCTTAACTGAGCTAAATGGTTCACAAAGGTCTAGTTTAAAATAAGTCAGTTTCCTAAATGACAGGTAAAATAAATTTTTCTAAAGCCACTCAGAAAGCCCATAATAGAACCTGAATTTCAGCCTAGTCTCTCATGACCCAGGACAATGTTGTAACCATAAAACTATGCCAACTCTTTCAAAGTTAGCAGAAGAAATCTTTTATACCAAGTATTAATAGCCCACATTTCATTAAATCTCTAGGGTTAGGCTTAAGTCCTCAATATACTTGCAAGTGCATACCTCTAAGGAATTCAAAGAGCCACATACACCTAAAGGGTTTTAACCACAATCATGAAGGATATAATGTGTATCCTGAAGGTTCAACTCATCTAGGGAATAATTAATCAATTCAGCAGTTTTCAAGAAATTAACTACCTGATTCAAACCTATGACATGATTAACATTTAAATATATTTGGTATTTATTTTTCAATTGCAGAAGAGCTCAAAGGCTTTCCACCTAATTTTGCTGGGCACTGAACTAACAGCTTCAGCCTCGAAGAACCACTTCTCTCTGCCAAAGGTTGTCAAGAAGCTAGCATCACACAAAATGATTTTATTATAAAAAACAGACAGTAACTATATTTCAGCCCATTTTTATCTCTCTCTGGCTGTTAACTCAGGACACCAAATGGCATTAGCCATAACACAATGCACAGAGCCTTTCTTATTAGCCAAGCAATCTGGGAACTGTGCAGTACTCCCTCGTAACAAGCCTCATTAACTGGAATATGTGGCAATAAATGCCCCTGTCAGAACACCCTAACATAAAAGATCCCTTCCCAACAGTCTGAGAGCAGCCACCTATTTTGGTAAAACCTTTTGCACATGTTTGTGTTGCAAGGAAAGAGCTTTTGTAGTGTTCTGGAACCTTCAGGGAGCAGGGAGAATGTTCAATTATGAGGCTTCTGTTACTTCATATGTTAGCCATGATCCTGGTTGAAAGAATGTGGAGAATCAATGTTTTAAAAAAATGTTTCTGGCTTTCTATCATATCAGGAAAGAGAAAAAAGAGAAGAAAGGAAAAGCACACACCTAAGGACAGAATAACATCATTGTTGCCATGCATTTGCGTGACAGTAAAAACTTCTCATGCATGAGCCTCCTTCAGACTCACACCTTACTTTTTCCCGGTGCTGGGCTGCAGGGGTTGCGCAGGAAGCCTTCGGAGGAATGCTCCCGCATCCCTCCTGCTTGGGCTCTGCAGCTGCTTCCTGGTTGCATGAGCACCCTGCCTCTTCCATTTGCAGTGCAGCCTGGGACCTCCCAGGCTGCACTGAGAAGAGGACGTGTGGCCGGCCCAGCTCTGGAGGCTCCTCACACAAGGTAAGTGTGCACCGGGCCCCGGAGCAATGCATGACCGTGCAGCATTTTTGGCTTTGAGCCAAAAATGAAAAAATGTGTGCTTAGTCCACGTCAGGCTCTTGAGCGTCGCGCAAATGTGAGTGCATCATGTGGACCGCTCCTCACATTTACGCAACGCTCAAGGGGTCCTTTCGCTTCAGAAATGCCATGCGAAAAGGGCCATAGATGCAGAATGAACATGATAAAAAGAAAACAGAGTCAAGATCTGTGGGTTTGATTACTCTGCATAGAAAATATCCACTCTGGAATAAGTGGTGCTTTCAAAAAATTTCAGGGTCAAATTGTCAGTCCTAGTAATGTGAAATACAGGGATACCTCCATTAACGAAGTAGATGTGCTCCTCGACTTGACTTCTTTAACAGAAACTGTGGTACCAGAGGTACAACATGGAAATTTTGGGGATAGAGTCATACATCACAAAAAAAGAAGAGCAGTTCAATGTGGTTCAGCAAACATTTTACCTGAAACTAAAGCTTTGTTACTCCAGGCAGCTACTGCAACCCAACACAGAAAGTCTGTTTTTCTCAGCACTCCTTCACCATCTTTCAATGCCAAAGCTGAGGAGAACAAAACTTTCAGCTAGACAGAAGGCAAGAAAAGTGGGGCTGGGCTGGGCTTCTGCCAAAAGACTTTTTTTTTTTTTAAAGAGCTTCTTTGTCAGAGACTTTGTTAATTAAGGTATGTTTGTACTTAGTGTTCCAGACTTTTTGAATAGGACAAAATACAGGTGAATACAAAAGAGATAGCCTGGGAGTATAACAGGAAAAAAAAAGTAGATTGTTTTTCCCGTCTGAAGGTGAGCCCATAGGGAGAGTTTTGGCTCAGCCTTCTAGTCAAAAATCAGTTAAACAATGTGAAGTTTTCTTGTGAGGTAAAAATACTTGATAGCAGCTTGGTAAACACCACTATAAAATATCAGCAAAGTGTACCTTCATGGAAAGATGGTACTATTTTAAGCTAGTCATTATGTCAATAGGCCCTACTAAGGAACAGGGAGGATCATTGGAGATAAGATTTTAGATTTTTGGTAGAAAAGGTCATGCTGATTCTTTCTCTCTCCCCATCCTTTTTCTTTTTCTAAAATTATTCTCTATTAGGCTATAATATTGTATGAAGGATCCCTACAGAGAAGACTATGAGTTTAATGGAGGCAATGTTCAGAAGAAGGCTAGGGCCATTTCCGCCCTACACTGTTAGAGTGCTATTATTCCACTTTCAACATCCTGTGGAATTCTGGGGTTTGTAGTTTACTGCGGCCAAAGAGATCTTTGGCTGAGAATTCTAAATGCCTTTCTCTAAACTACAAACCCCAGGATTCCACAGGATGTTGAAAGTGGGGTAATCTACTGTATAAAAGTCAATGTTTGTCTGTGTGTTTGTCTGTTTGTCTGCATCAGGCTGGTGAATAACTCATACTATTGGCTGTGTGAGGTGATTGGCTGGCTGTGAAGATTCTATGGAATCCTGGGGTTGGCAATTTAGGGAGGGGCCTTTAGAATTCTCAGCCAGAGAGCTTTGGGCCTCAGGCCAGTTGCTATGGAGATGAGGCCTATCATCAATAAGGATGCCAGAAAACTTTTGGGAGGCATATGAGAGAAAAATTAAACTGATATACAAACAAGGTCTTCTCGCCTCACAGGGTAGATTGTATAGGTTCCATATGTGAGGAATATTAAAGTTGAAATTCAAAACAAAAAATGCTTCCAGAAAAATGTAAAACATTGTACAAATTCAACAGAAAGCCAACAAATAAATAAATAAATAAAAATAAGAAGCCAGTGCATCAACATCACTAGAGAACACAGATTGGATTGGGGACTATGGGGAAAAGTTATAGGTCCTGGAATAGGCCGGTTCCTATGGATACAAGGCCTAGCAGCAAGAAGGAGGACAGTGTATTTCCTCAGGAACCCAACCTCTGAATGTTAACAACTCTGAATAAAGATTGGATTGGGGAATATGGGTAAAATTTACAGGTACAGGAATAGGCCAGTTTCTATGGCCAGGAGGCCTAGCAGCAAGGAGAGGGCAGTGTACTCCCTCAGGAACTCAAATTGTGTCTGTAAATAACTCTGAATACAGATCGCACTGGAAATATGGGGAAATGTTACAGGTACTGAAGAAGACAGTTTGGTGAGTTCTTAAGAGGAAAATAAAATCCCAAGCAATGCCGGGAAAATACATTAGTAGAGCTATGTCAGTGTAGGGTGGAAATGGCCTGTGACTTGGAAGGGCAGCTATGAAGGAATTAGAATCTTCAAGTGTAAAGATATATCATTGAATATCAAAGGACAGAGTCATCCACAGCTTTTCATTTCCAATTTCTATGTATGGTTGTGAAAACTGAATGATGAAGAAGGCTGACAGGAAGAAATCAACTCATCTGAGATGTGGTGCCTGAAAGAGAGATTTGTGGATAACCTGGATTGCTAAAAGAACAAATAAATGGATCCTAGAACAAATCAGACCTGAACTCTCTCTGGAAGCCAAGAGGACTAAACTGAGACTCTTGTATTTTGGACCTATCATGAGAAGGCATGATTCTCTGGAAAAGTCAGTAAAGTTTGGAAAGGTAGAAGGCAATAAAAAAAGAGGAAGACCACATTGTAGATGGATAGACTAACTCAAGGAAGCCACAGCCCTGAGTTTGGAAGACCTCAGCAGGGCTGTTGATGAAGGGTTGACTTGGAGCTCTCTCATTGATAAGGTCACCATAAGTTGAAGTTGACAGCAGTTAACACCAGCACAATGTTTTTGCAACTCTGGGTCATCTTTTATGTTTTTCACACCAGTGGGAAACATGAGGTTAATGAAGTTTATGGGGAAATTGCCCTCAGAGAACTGGCTTGAAGGCAATCACATTTTAGTATTCTTTTCAATTAATCAAGTCAGGAGGGGGAAAAAAAGTGGAAGAAAGAAGGCCAGTGACTCCATTTTAAACCTTTCTAGAGGTAGTACATATACACAGTGATGATATTTTGACAGTACACATGGGTGAAATTTAGATAAGCTCATTTTTTTTCCTTTGGATTCTTACGTATTCAGACATGTTTGTGATGTTGAATGAGGATTTCTACCTCTTCATCATCTTGTCTTTAGCTACATGATATGTAACTACAGCATTGTCTTCTCTTTATTGGGAGAAATAGCTAAACTTAACATTGCTGTCTGCCATAAGCAAAAGTACCCAGAGGTTTGTTTTTTTTAAAATGAATAATTTGTGTTCATAGAGAGAGGCTGCAACAGCTACTGTGGACAAAATAGCTCCAATGGATTGTGTTGGCAATTCCATCTAGCCCAAATTCATGTCAAAGGCCAAGGAAATCAACACCCCGTAAGCTATTATGTTTACCTGACCATGTTATAGTCAACTCCCCCCAACACAGAGAAAGCTGAACAAGGCCAGATTTATTAGACACCTTCAGCAGGAAGCTTGGAGGGAGAAAAAAAAAGTCTTTCAATAACATTTACAATTGTAAATGTCAGACCCAGAACAAATACTTGCAGCAACCCCTATCTCCTTCTAAGACAGTTTCACAATAATACCTACACAGCATTTTGATGTAAATGATGGCCTTGAGACCTGTCAAAAATATTGATGACATTTCCTTATAACTTGTGAAATGTGTATGTATGCTTGCTTCACTTTCCTTACAAGGCTGGTGACCACTATGCCATGTTCTTCCACAAAGTAAATCACTTTAAAGTTGGGGGGCAGCACAAAAATAGCAGCAAGAGAGGTTGAATGTAGCAGCTACAAACTACAGTAGAAGAATTCAAGGGGGACAGCTTGGCTAGTCTGAGAGCTAACGTGCACACGACGACAGCAAACACCATAAAGGCATCTTAGTATTTGTAGAACTGCAGATATTCATTTCATCCTGATGGTACTTTCCCCTATTTATTTGCTTCCTTTCTCTCTCTCTCTCTCTTTCTCTCTGTGTTTCTCTGTGTGTAAATGTTTTGTGTATTATTTAATCATTCTTATAATCATCTCTGTTCCTTTTGATATTATTAGGAATTCTATTGGAGAAGAGTGAAAAGTGTAGGTAGATTTCAAATCTTTTAAAACTAAACCAGTCAGTACTGCATGCATGCATATTATTAAATATTATCAATTCTATTTATATACCACCTTTTTATTTTCTCCAGATCCATATTGTATATAGGTTTCAGTTATTTTCTTTAAAAAATATTATTAGTGAGAGTTACCAGTATCGTAGTAAAATATGAAGGGTTGAAAATAATCCCAGCTCTCTCAGGTAAATGTCCATGCAGTAGTCATGTTTTATCATGTGGCTCTGATTTTGTAAGAGAGAAGCTAAACACAAGGTGACATAGGTTGATCTCTTCTAACCACTCATATAAACCAGAATAAGTCTATTACCATTCAGGTTAGCAATATCATGGGAAGAAGGCTGATTCACACAGTGTTCCTTGTCTAGATGGGTGTCACACACATCATGGCATCATTTGACCTTTTTTTTTTTTTCCCATAGAAAAACTGGAATGGACCAGTAAAAATTGAAAGTCATGGATGTAGCAAAATACTTTCATAGTTTGTGATATAGAACTTCAAAGGTTAATGTTGTCCAAGTTTAATCTATGTGAAGACCAGGTTATTTTATGGATAGATGCAATATCTTACACATTGGATATGTGAATCCTAAACTATTTCATCCTCGCATAAAGAGGCAAATAATGAGGATAGCTTTCTCCTCACCATGGGAGAAAATGAATATTTCTTCATAGTGCGCTCACCCGATCTGTTTAACTTGTATGCTGAAATTATCATGTATGAAGCAGAATTGGACTAGGAGGAAGGAGGTGTGAACTTTGGAGAAAGAATATTAGCAATTTAAGATTTGCAGATGATGCCACACTAATAGCAGAAAACAGCAAAGACTTAGAACAATTACTAAAGAAAGTCAAGGCAGAAAGTGCAAATGCAGGTTTACAGTTGACCACTACGAAAACAAAAAATAATGACCACAGATGATGTTACCTTGTAGATGATGAAGATATTGAAATATTTCAAGACTTTCCATACCTGGAATCACTCATTAATCAGAATGGAATGGTAGTGAAGAAATCAGAAGAAGACTAGAACTTGGAAGGGCAGCTATGAATGAACTAGACAAGATCCTGAAGTGTCAAGAATTATGATTGTATCCTGAAGTCAGGACTGTCCTAACTTCAGGACCTTTCAATTTCTATTTATGGAGGCTGGACAATGGAGAAAGCTGGAAAGAAGAAAATCAACTCGTTTCAAATGTGGTGCTGGAGGAGTTTTATGGATACTACAGACTGAAAAAAGTATTAAAGCAACTAAAGCCTGAACTCTCCCTAAAAGCCATGCTATTTTAGCTGTGGTTGTTGTACTTTGGCCATATCACAAGAAGACATGATTCACTAGACATGACAATAATGCTTGATAAGGTAGAAGGCAGCAGGAAAAGAGGAGGACCACATCACAGATGGATAGACTCAATCAAGGAAGACACATCCCTGACAATTGATGATAGGGGTTTCAAGGTTTCTCACTCATAGGGTCACCATAAATTGAAGTCAATTTGGCTGCAGTGAACAACAACAATTTTCCCCCTTTTGAATGTCCCAAAATGCTTTAGAGGAATTATTCTGCAGATAAAAATATGTTTTTTTTTTCTTTAGTTTATACAAAGCAACTGTTTTCCACATGGAAAATGGTTTCCTCTGCTGAGTACCTTTTTTTTTGGTGCAGAAAACTATTTTTGTCCAAAAAATCTCTTTTCTTTTTCTCTGCAGAATAATAACTCTGCAATACTTTGAGACATTCATATGTTGTTCTTGTTGTTGTGGTTCTGTGTCTTCAAGTAATTTCTAACTTATGGCACCCCTAAGGTGAACCTATCATTGTGTTTTCTGGGACTGATAGTGTGTGATGAGCCCAAGATCACCCAGTGGACTTCCATAGCCGAATGGGGAATTAAACCCTGATCTCCAGTATCATAGTCCACTGTTCAAAGAACTACATCACATTGGCTCTCAGACAATATCAGCAGAAAATTATGCAAAAGTATAACTAGTCTACTTTTCTTCCCAGTGGGGTTTTCTAACTGTCAGGAAACCTATTATTCAACAAGAGAAGGAATAATTATGAAAGCTGTCCGATTTCATTGCTTCATATTTTCCTGATGTATGGGATTTTTTTTAAGAAACAAATATCTTATAAATCTTGTCAATTTTCCCCTCCTTTCTTTGCCTCTTAAATCTCATCAGATAGAGAATTAGATAAATAATAATTTTATAGGAATAATAATGATGATGATGATAATAATGATAGTACCACCCTCTTGATTCTGTTGTGTTCAGTTTTTCAGCCATCAGGGAGAACATTACTGCTTAATCTGATATTAGTCTGTACAAGTGTGCAGTCTTAACCAAATAAAAAATAATAAATGTATGTGCAAGGCTGGTATAATAAACATTATTCATCAGCTTTCAATGTAATAGCATTGAAATTCAACTGAAACGCAACATCTATCTTACTTAAAGTCATATTGGGTAAGCAAGTAAGTAAAGCAGCTGGCAAAGTAAGTTAAAATCTACGTTTAGAAAACCTGCAAAAAAAAAAAATCTATGTAGAGATTCATGTAACCTTCAGAAACAGAACATTAGTCAAATCATTGTAAGTGCTATATACTCTACACTTCTTCAGCATCTAAGGAACTTGTACAGGAGGCATGGACAGTTTCTGACACACAGGAACTAGGACTCAGCTCACCATCTTTTTACCTTTCAACTGTCCTTCCTTCCAGCAGGGACAAATTCTTATCTCCAATCAGTAGTGGATAGGAGGAAAAAACATGTTTCCACCCTCAACAGGAAAGAGGATGGGCCCTGGGGAGAAGCCGTTCACAGTGCATTTTTTCACACCTGTGAGGCTTGTCTAGCAGAGGTTTTGAGGTTTGCCTTGCTTAACTTGTAAGCTGACATTCACTCTTTCTTCTCAGTAGACTTGAATAGACTTTACATTTTAGTTTCTATTGAAAAGTGTTGCTGAACCAGTTGCTGAACCAGTAATTCCTACCTACTTCTGAGTAAACACACTGTTTGAAAATGCTGCTGAATGATCTAGTACATACTTCTAAATAGGCATGAAGAAGCTTACTATCTTTTTTTGAATTGACTAGAGAGGCCTTTTAGCCATCCCTTCTGCCCCTGGTGCCTTTGAATTTGTCCACAGAAGGAATGGAAGTACTGTGAATTTTCCAAATTGGAATGTAGGTAGTCCTTAGCACTGGTGGACTGTAGAGTAAATTGAAGGGAGCTCATCCTAGCATGGTAAGATGATGCCCCTTCTCTAGGACCATGACTGGTACTTAAACTGAAAAATGCTCCTTAGACCTTACTGTAGAGTACCATTTCCACTGGATGGAAGAACATTAACACACCAATGCTTTTACAATATCTCTTATCATTTATAAAAACTGCAGTTCATTGCAGTGTTAGACAGTAGACCTCTATTTGAGGTAGCAGACCATCCACCAATGGATCAAGAACTTGATATCCTGACTTTTTTCCCAGAATGGGTGTCAAAATGACTTAAAGGAAAACAAACAAACAAACAAGACAGGTACAAATAAAAACACATATAGATAAAAACAGACCAAGACTAATGTTACCAGGCTGTACACCCCCACACTGTGATATGATTTAATTGGTGGAATATTATTTAATTGGCAAAAATATATTAATTGGCTCTGATATTAAAAAAAATGCCTTGCTATGGCTGTATAGCTGAGCTGGACAAGAGGAAAACACTGGCTGAACATGTGAGCTACAAATTAGGTCAGAAAACCCCTCTAGGAATAGCCAGGTTATAGTCAGGAAATTGCCAGGTAACTCCAGAGCTTACACCTAGCCTTAATGACTCTGCCTTTTGTCAATAGCAGCTAGGAGATTGCCACCAAACTGCTGATTGTCTTAACCCTTTTTCCTCTGACCAAGCCACCTTTCCTTCATCTTAAAGCCTGTCCAACCAGCACTAAGCTATTAAGACCACCGTAAGCCCTTTGTTATCTCACACTAAGACCATTAGTTTATTCCAGACCTCATTGAACACTCAACAAACTCCATTGTTTACTTGGCTGGACAGCAATTCACATCCTTGCTCTCCAGACAGGAAACACATATATAAACCCCAAGTTTTGGCCAGTCAACTGCCAATACATAAATAGATGGCTGCCACTCCCCTAGCTCGATTTCCAATTGTGTACTGTCCTTAGATGCGAGTCTAAGGCAAGTCACTGTTTTTTCACTACTCTTTGAGATGGGTAAATATCATCCACTATGCCTTGAAATCTCACTATCTGAAAGGCTTCTCCCTTTTCTTCCAGTAGCCTTTTGTGATTGTGTGACTGTTTGGATCTTGTGTGTGTGATTAAGGCCATTTCCGTACGATGGCTCTGTTGCATTTTTGCCACAGGATGGCAGCGGTCGGTAAGTTGCACTTTCTCATGATGTTGTCGCTGTCCCGCTGCCATCCTGTCATGGAGCATTGTGCTTGCGCAGTTTTTGGAAAATGGAAAAAATCCATTTTGTGCCTGCGATCGCACGGCGCTCCCGTCACTTCTGGCAAGGCGGAAGATGCGGAAGCACATTGGCGATACTTCCTTCCATAGCGCAGCAATGGAAAAAGCCTGACTGCACTGCAGAAAGAAGATGTGTCACCATTGTGTTCTCTTCCGCATGGACTGAGTGGGTGCAGAGGGGAGCATTGCTGACACACTCCCTTCTGGACCTGGGACTGCAGCGAGACAACACGGAAGAGCTTTGTCAAGCGGAAATGGTCTAATTCCCCTAAAAAACTCTGTTTAGTTTATCTTGAGATCTCTGCATCTCTGCAGAAGTACTGGTAAACATAGGTGGAAATATCTCACTGGGTTATCCCCCTCTTGCAGCCCGCCTAACTTGAGCTAATAATTCCTCATCATTGCACAGAGGTACTAGCATTGTGGGTGGACCCCTCAGTCACCCATGTTTTGGGACAACACTAAAGCTAATTAAAACCACCTGTTCCTCTCCTTTCTCTCTTTTGGTCTTTCTGTCTGTCTGTCTCTATTTTTCAAATCTCCCAGAGCAACAGCATTTAATCCTTCAATCTGATTGGTCTTCAAAATGCCATATGAGTTTTAAACTTCATATATGCATGTTTAATCATCAAAAAAGTTTGACATTATGCCTCACACATTGTATTTCCCTCATTTAAACGTTTGGTTTGTTCAATAATAAAGAACTTTTCTAAGTCTAAAGCATTGAGTTTTGGAAGATGTGATAGCACGAAGGTTTGTGTTTTTTTTAGTCAATCAGCCATCCTTGCTCCTTCTGAAATTCCTCATGCATTTCTCCTCCATACTCCTGTTCAGCAAACAGGATCTTCTGCTCAGAAATTAATATTTATGCACTGAAATATTTTTTTCCACACAAAAACTGCTGTTTACTGTGCAGAAAATGCTGTTATCTGTACAGAAAATCTGCCTGTAGATTTATGCAGAACAAATCCCTAATTACATCTTTTTCTGCCAAAAAAAAAATCAACATTTGCTCAGCAGGAAGTAATAGTTCTACATTGAAATATTATTTTCCATGCTGAAAATACTGCTCCCTGTGCAGAAAACAGCATTTCTGCATGGAACAGCCACATGCAAACTTTGGCCATTTCTGCACGGGGCGAGGGAATCGCCCTATGATGCTACTTACCAGACTTTTGGGCTCCCCGGTCCGGTCCACGCTTCTCCAGAGCAGTCTGTGGCCACCGCTCTGCACTGCTCCAGGGACGAAAATGGTGGCTTCCGGTTGGTCGAGGGTCTCGACCAACTGCTGAAGCTCGCCCGCGTAAAGCCTGCCCCGGCAGGTCGCAGGCTAGCACCAACGCGAGCCTGTGAATCTGCATATGGGAGAAGGCTTGCAGTGGCACGCTCCAAGCTTTTGAAAAATCTGTTTTTAGTGGTCTTTCAAAAGCACGCTGGACGACCGCTTGGGGTCATTCAGTAGAGGGCTGGACTGTGGATCTACATTCAGTAGGTCCAACCCAGTCTGGTCCCAGGTGCAGACATCCTCCCTGGAGGATGCTCTGCCCCATTTAAAAAAAACCCGTGTGGAAATGGCCTTTGTAGAGTATAAGTCCCAAACTGTGAATAGCTCTTTAAAAATGGTGTGGTTTTCAAAAACTTTCTCACAGCAGGAAGAAAATTGCTGAAATTACTCACTGCTGCCTTCAAAAAGAAACTTAGTGAAGAATTAGAGCCCTGGATTCAAAGGTAGCAATGTTGGCCATAAATAAAAATATAAAATCCATCTTGTGGTGATACCTTTAATGAGCCAACCAAAATACACAAAATACTTCCTGTTAACTTTCAAAGTTCACAGGCTTTTTCATTAGGCAAAGGTAATAAAATAACATTTTGTTTACTTTAATTTATTTTTTAAAATATATCTAGCCCATCCTCTATCTAAAGTTCTCAGGGTTGCCTACAAAAAAGTTCACCTGTCTGATAATGTAAAATAGTACAAAACTATAATTATTTTAAAGATTAAAAATATATTAAATAATTTAACAAGTTAAAAATTAAAACTGGCTGAAATGTTTTTAAAATGATTTAAAAGCATGTACATATGAGGCTTTATGTAAACCAATTAGGCCCCAAGGGCTTTAGAGGACAGCTACTTTTTGCCACTTAGTACTGATAGCAAAGCCAGCACCAATTGGGTCTCTAATAGGAGTGCATTCTTAACTTGGATGCCAGAGCAGAGAAGAGTTTCTCTTGAATCCTCCCATTTTCTCTTTTTCTGGACTGATAGGACACAGAGATGGACACTTTAAGTAGCTTCCGTGAAAGGCAAGGCAAGTGATAGTGTTGCAACATCTACATTTTTGCTCTGAAATGTTACAGGAATGCATAATCCATGGAAAATTGTATTGAAGAATTAGATGCAGCTGATCTAAAGGGCATGATAGATTCAAATTTGACTGTTTTTCTCATAGGAGACTGTGTCCTTCACTACCTCATAAAAAGTTCACAGCCGTGTTGGCTAAACTCTTCTGAGACAATGTTCTGATGGCGAACAAAGCAGAATAGTGTCAGAAGAAATCTATGTTGACAGCATTTAATTAGTCAAGATGATAGCCTATGGAAATGACATTAAAATGTCAAAATATGTCTGTAATGATAGCCTGATGATGTCAAGATGTTGTGATACATTCAAGAAATCTGATAGACTGCCAGAGATAGAATTGTGCAAATATTCCAGTAACATTTAATATATATTTTATCAGTTTTGGGCCAATGCTGTCCCCCAACAAACCCATAAATCCAGGTTGTTTTTCCAAATGAAATGTGACCATACTTGTCAAGATAAAAACACTTTTGATAAATGTCATGTTGCTTTTCATGTAATTGTAATTGACATCTGACTGGCCTGGTGTTTTGGGGTCTGACAACAAGTTTTCTCACATAATTTCACCATTTCTTTACCTGTTAAAGGACTTTTTCTTTTAATTTTAGTGTGTTTTGTTTTCACTCATATTGGATATATGATGCTAAACAAGACGTTTGTACTTGTTTGCATGTGACTAAAGTGAAAATATTCCAATTTTGAAATAGCTACCATGCTTAATTGTAGCTGGTATTTGCTTTACTGGCTTGTTTTGTCATGAAGATCCAGTGTGATTAAAGTTTTAGACTGGATTCTGAGATATCTGAGTTCAAGTCCCAATGCGCTGTGAAATTCACTGAGTGACCTTGGGCCATCTCTTAGGAATGGAAGAAATATTAAAAAAAATTTCAAAAACAGGTCAAGATGTGTTTTTTAGGTGTTTGAAAACCCTGAAAAAAAGAATCTCAGATTGATGAGAATGTCTGCAGTTCAGGACATATCTTTTGAGGAAAAAATGTTCTTTTTCAGTAGAAAAATGCATTCTTTGTGCAGCAAACAACTTTTTTTTGCACAGAAATAGTATTACTGCACATAAATATTAATTTAGGGGCAGAAAATATTGTTTTCATGCATCACATGGGTACAGAAAATATTGTTTTCTGCACAGGAAATTTGTTTGCATTTGCAAAAGATAAAAACAAATGGATTATGTGCAGAATAAGTCTTTGAAAATTGTTCCAGTTTTGAAAACTTTCTCACAGACAGAAAATTGCTAGAATTTCCGATTCCTTCCTTCAAGAGCAAAATTTCTCTCACCCTGACCTACTTAACAGGCTTGTGTCCGTGAATATCTGAGCATCATCACCACGTAAGTAGAACAATAAAGCCAGGGAGTGGATTAAGACAATAATATTATGCCAGCCCTCTTTACTGTGAGAAGATACACTGCAGGGACCTGTAAAAATTTCTTTTTGGCCTGTAGATACCTGGTAGGAAGGGACTTGATGAATCAGTCTTCATTGTTCCACTATAGAGCAACTCTGCTTTCCTTCTGTTGGTGCAGCTCCCTGGGTTCTATGGTGGGTTTTGGTGAGGGGACAGTTGCAGCCACTGCAAGGGTGCCATGATTATAAATGTGAATTTTAATATTTAAAATGTTCTGCTTGTGACATCATACATACTTAACACAGGCCATTTCTGCACTACACTCTTATAGAGCAATTATTCCACTTTCAACATCCTATGGAACCCTAGGGTTTGCAGTTTCTGAAGGGGCCTCCTGGCCCCTCCCAAACTGCAAACCCCAGGGTTCCATAGGATATGTTGACATTCACAGCCCAAGGCGGCTCTGCTCCTGTGTTAAGGGTTGACTCTGTTCTGGTTTACTCTGCTGCCATGCCATAACTGCACAACCTGTGCTGTTCCCAGCCTGTGTCCCAGCTGCTTCAGAAAGCAGATAAGAGAACCTGTGAGGCTCTTTCTCTACTGCTTCCCATAACAAGCATATTGTTACTGTTATGTCTGTTATGTCCGTTCTCACAGTGCAAATATTGTTGACTAGCTTTCACTACTTAAGAGCTGCCTGAAAAACAGGCAGTGTTGTATTCTCTGTTTGTATTCTCTTTAAGTGTTCTCTTTGCTACTACTGTCTTTGTCCAGACATGGACTTTACTTAAACCTACTGAACATGTAATCAAGCTTTGCTCTTCAATAAACTGAGTAGTTTTTAGACCAAACCGGATGGCCTCATTCTCTGGCAGCTTTATGGGACTTGGTACAAGTTTTTGTCTTGCTTTTAAGGACAGTTACACTGTGGCTCATGCTAGCATTCCAAGCATGCCCCTTTGCATTTTCTGACAGGATGTTGAAAGTGGAATAATTGCACTATAAAAGTGTAGTGCGGAAATGGCCCCAGTCATAGCCATTAATATTAAAAAGTAATGCATTTACAAAAATAAAAAGTATTTGAACTATATCCGTTTTGAAACAAGAAATAAAAACAGTACAGCACACTATTAAAACCTCTTTCATTGTAAAAAGACAGTTCTCTTAAACTTGTCAGAATAATAATTTTTCACCTCCCAATGGAAAGACAATGAGGAGAACACAGTCTAGCCTCTCTAGAAAGGAGCTGTACATCTAAGAAAGCCTCTTTCCACATTCCCACCAAACACATGTGTGAAGGTGATGGACTGAGAGAAAGGTCTTTCCTAAAGATTTCAGTGACCAAGCAGGCTTATATGGGAGAAAGTAGTCCTTCAGATATTCTAGACCCAAGACATACAAATTAACTAAAAGTTAAAGAAATGTAGACAATCCTGGGTGTCTGGGTAGTTCTAGTCACTGAACATATCTGTGTCTCATAACTTAATGAAATTACTGATGGTGTGGTTCTGTAACAGTCATTGCACTTGGTCTGTAGTTAAGATTAGGATAAGAATAGTAGCAGTGTGTTCATCTGAATCTTCATCTTCTCAGATACAACTAAGTAAGGGAATACACTAAATATGCCTTCTCAAAATAAAGAGGTATCCCATAGTATAGGTGTCTTAATTCACTCTCTGGCTTTGTTGCTGTGCCTCGGATAAGGATGACTTAGATGATCCTACTGCCATTGCTCCCAGCCTTGTTCAATCCCTAAGGTGGGCCCACTATAATGCACACTTCACAAGGAATTGCAACCAGCCTGGCTTACTAGAATGTACCCATGTGATGCATGAATTTTCACTCATATGTTGATCATATTCACACCCTATATTTTTAAAATTCATGATAAAATAATAACAAACTTAAGAACATGAACTGCAAAGTGACCATTGCACAGTTTTTTTTCCACGTTTAACAGCTAATTCTGCTCCTGACAGAGCTATGAAAAAGAAATAAATTTTTGCTGATTTAATTAAATAATTTAATCTCTGATATAATTGTTCAGCTATGTCCCATATAGTCTTGCCTCTATTTCTCATTACATTTTAGGGTCTTGTGTCCTCAGACCTGTCCTCCCATTTTTTTCCTATCAGCTATCATGTGATTTATCTCTCATCCATTTTATCTTCTGTAACACCGTCTATCATTTGTCTCTTCCTTCTCAATCTAATTTCTGCTTTAGGTATCCCTCCTTCATTTCTTGCTTCATGCTGTTAGTCATTTCTGTTTCTGCCTCCAGTCTTTTGTTTGCTCTTTCTCTATATCCACTTTTAATTCTGCTTCTCTCACCCCTATGCTTCCTCAGATACAGGGTGCACACTGATTTGGGTTACTACTTGCAAAATGTAAGAGCCAAAAATGTGAATGGTGTGTTTTTAAAGTACAAAATATAAAGCAGAAAGCTTTATATATTGTGGAATGTGTGTCCACATGCAACCAAGACACTGGCTAATTCAGAGCATGAAGCCAATCAGCTATAATCAATGACAGCATGTTGATCAGTAATGAACCCAGGACAGGTTCTGTGTTAAAGGAAATTGCTGATGCAGTCAGACGGCTGATGTAATCTGATGGCATCCAAGGGTATGTGGTGTGTAATGTCGATTCTAAGAACATGTTTATATAAAGTGCCTATCTTATTGAATGACAAAGGCAGCTGATAGGCTAGGAAAGATATAAAACAGGCAAAGATTAGAAAGGTGACTTGAGCATCCACTTCCATTGTAGGAGAAGGGCTGTTGATAAACAACTGAACTCTTACTGCCGAGATCATGCTGAGAAAGATAGAACATGACAGAATTGCTACTCTCAAACAGGCTAGGTATGCTTTCTGTTTGAACAGATATGAATAATGGATGTCCATAATGGATGTTTATAGATATATATTGGATGCTAATATGTAGATAGCAATGTCAAAGATTTAATCTCCTGGATGTCTCTGAGTCTAGCAAACCATGTGAAGCTTACTTTTGTCTATGTGTAAGATTTAGGTGATGCTAACTCTGCCTCCTTTGAAGCTCACCATTGGTCACAAGCTGGAAACACAGTCTATCAGAAGGTGATAAAAGGAACCTCCAAACAGAATCAGACTAGCTAAAAAATGGAAAAGAACCTTCAATCCCTAAGTCTAAAGAGACGGAGGTAGGGAGATGTGCTCCATCTCCACTTAGTTGTGTCTTCTACCATTTCTGCCCCTCCCTTCATTTTCTCACATCAATTCATCTTGTTGGGAAGATTAAATGAATCCCTATGTGCTTTCCCTGTATGGATCTTGCGATGATATGGGCAGCCTCCATCCATTGTTATCACTGATCTTCCCCTTCCCTGATGAATTTTCAGCAGATGTCTGTGAGCAGAAGCAATTGACAAAGCAACTGTCTTAGAAACCACTTGGTCTGATTGGATTCCAATTATCCCAGTTATTTTGTGGTTAACTCTGAATAGGCCTAGCCAATGAGAGGCATATACAGATTGAAAAACAAAAAGCAACTTAAATAAAAATGCAAATTATATATCTACCTGTCTCAAAGTGCAGTGTTCCTTGATGAAATTCAGCCACAAAGAGGGAAGAATTAGAAAAGAAGAATTCACCCAAAAATATGAGATAAGATAAAAGAGGAGATCCCAGATTCTTGTCTGAAACTTTATCTGAACATGTTTCTCTATTTTAAAAAGAGATTTCAAAAGCTAGCTTTAGCCCAAACCAAAGTTACATTCTTTCTCTCTTCTTAAGAGAAGTCTTTAAATTACACATCCCAATAAAAATAAGACAGAAGGAAGAAGTGAAAAAAGAAGAAAAGGGGTAAGGTGGAGTGAAAAGTTTATTTTCCTTTCAGAAATTCCCCAACTTTTATAGCCCCAACTTCTCACGAACTTTTTCCATGCACATTGATTACTTTTCTCCAAAACTATATCATGAACATTTTTTGTCTTCTATAAATTGTTCTGTCTGAATTTATAATTGACTCTAACATTTAATTATTTTTCTGCTCTCCCAAGATGCACCTCTTTCAGAGATTCAAAAGGCCATAGGCATCTGTAACCCAAGTTTGTCCTTGGTTCTATGTCCTTGGTACGTGGTACTAAGCGTCTGATTTGGGATAATACATTTTTCCTCTCCTTTTTTGCTGAGTCTTTTATACAAGATTATCATCAGATATGTGTCCAAATTTTTCTGACTTCAGTGCCCAGGCCTGTACATGTTTTTTGCAGACTTGAAAACTGACAGTTCCTTGCTTTGTTATTTCCAAAAATACAAATATAAGTGTGTGATATATGTTCTTGTTCCTATAAGAGAGGATGGGAATGTGTTGGCACAATTAATGTATGCATGAAAATGTCCAGATTGATTGGTCCAGTGTCCTGTCTATGAACCATTGACATCTGCTGAACTTGGGCTCTACCTTTGGAACTGAGTTGCTTACTCAGGACTACAGTAGCGGCGTTTATTGCTTCCAGTTCCTCTTTTCTTTTAGCTTTTAAAAAAAGGGCCATATATCTTGTCTCTTAGTTTCTTGGCAGCAAACCCAGTTGACTTGTGTTGAACAAGGAATTATACCAACTTCAGTATTGTATGGAGTGTTGTACCAGTAGGATTTGCCAGAGAACTGTCCTCCACAGGTAGTCCCAACTAGGTAATTTATGTTACAAGAAATTCCAGTTTCCAGCTAACTATCCTGCAACAATGCTATATACATGTCACAAAACTCTGAAAAAAAAACACAAAGACTGTGGATTCTTTACCTGTAATAGTAAGGTGAAACAAACTGTAAATAACTTATCAAAGACTCACATGCTTAAATCAAACTGATTTAAAACAGAAAACAAATTTAATTTCACATAAGCTGTATTCTTTCTCTATGGCTAAGTCGTAAGATATAACAATAAAATATAAACTTCTAAGTCTTCTGTCACAAAATGCTTTAGAAAGTATTTCTTGACTGCTACAGTCTGTATTATTTCAAAGTCAGAGGAGAGTTAAGAGATAAGCTTTCAGTTTGGAAATATAGTTTAATTGGGGGGAATTTCCAGTGCAGAAGTAGTCTTATCTTCAGACTTCCTTGTTAGCCCACTGCAAATGAGCAACCATTTCTTCAATGCCTGTCTCCCAGGCTTGTGTCCCATATTTCATATTTAAAAACACAGAGATGCAAAATTCTGTTGTGGTGTCCATGAACCAAAACCTTCCTGAACCAGAGTCTTTGTTCACCAAAAATGACAGCCTTTCCTCCTCAGACAGCTTTTCTTTCCTTCTGGCACTCCAAGACATGAAATGAAACATAAGTCATATTCATGTTTTTCTGACAGACTTTTCATAGGCAACTGACTGAGCCTACTGGAAATGGAAAATTGGAGTAAAGAGGGTTTTAATCAGATACAGGATTTCTTGTCACGTGTTGTTATAGTTGTCCAGAAATAGTTCTGACCAACAGACAGGAAACAGCATATATTTTAATAAAATAGAATAATGACTAAATTCTAGCAATTCTTAATTCTCCATCTATTCCCTGTACTTCCGTACTCTTGAAAGAGTAACCACCAATGAGCTCACTGTTTGTTTTTGTTCTATTTCTTTCTTAACAGGAAGGAAACACACAGACATTTTGTCACACGAACAGGATACAGAGAAAGATTCTCTCTGTATTTGACCATCCCAAAGTGTTATATACAGATTATTCTGTTGAGAAAAAATGGTTTTCCCCCCCCCAAAAAACTGTTTTCATCAGCAAAATAATTCCTGCATTACACTCCAGAACACTGAATACCCAGAAAAAAAAATTGCACAAAATTCTTACTGGTTTATTGTTCTTCCTGATTGGGGTTGAATGACAGAAAACTTATTGGAAATATTCTTTTCATTCCCATCATCACCACTATGGCATTCAGTTGCCCCGCTTGTGAGGAAACTTTTCTTCATCCCCCCCCCCAAGTTTTGCAAGTTGCCCCGCTTGTGAGGAAACTTTTCTTCATTCCCCCCCCCAAGCTTTGCAAGTACCTCTTGGCTACTGCTTTATTTAAGTATTTTTATTCTATTTTTTCCCCAGTGAGCTCAAGGCAGTACACATATTAATCCTTCTCCCAAATTTATCTCCGCGATAACTCTCTGAACTGGGTGAAACTGGAAGGTTACGAGTGGCTCAATATTGCCATGTGAGTCCTATGGAGTAGAGGGAACTGGAATCTGAATCTCCCATATCCTACTCCAGCACCATAACCATTACACTACAATACCTTTGGCTTTAGCTATAAGCTGTCTCTACCACCAAACTGAGTTAACCATTCAGAAAGGAGAGTTGTATATGACCTTTAGACAAGACATCTTCCAGGTGAGCACCTGGCTGATCAGCTCAATCATTTGTTTCAAGACACAACTATTAAAAGCAAAGCCAGAGCTGAAACCACAGTCTTTTACGCTGTAGTCTCATCAAATTTTTATACACCAAAGAAATAGGAGAGGGGGAATGACTCTGGGCTTTTAAGTGCACAGCATCATTTTGAGAATTGCTTCATTCATTACAAATTGATGGTGTTCATAATAGCACTTAGTAGTTCAGACCATATCAAATGGGGCTCAGTATCAATAGGGCTCAATACCATTGTGCTAAATAAAGTGGCACTTGATTCAAATTATGGCTCCTTCTGTAGTATAATTATCTGCATCTATTCTGACCCTGTCCTGATTTAATCTCAATTATTTTTTTATGACTAAGAACATAGTGTCTAGCAAGATAGTAGGAGGCATAATGTATTTGCCCTTATAAACAGGTCTGGTAGATACAAGTGGGATAAAAAGGGAAAAGAAAGACAAGAGGACAATCTGTCTGGAATAGCTGTTGTTGGTTTATTAATAAATCAGTGGGGTTTATTGTTCTAAAGCAATAAATAAATATTTTTTAAATACACATATGTATATATATATATATATCAAAGCTTATTCTCTAGAGAGTTATTCATGGTATAGAAACTGTACTTTCTTTTGTATCCAGTAATCCCAGTTGAGGTCTGATGACTGAGACTGAGAAAATAATTTTGCCTTAGACATATGCTTTGATTTTAGATAGCCCAGACATATTTCAGTTTATTTTTCAGACAGATATGTTTAGTTTCATGCACATAAGCAATACATTTGGGAACATTTTTCCCCCAAAAGATACACAATGTACACAAACTGACAATGTTTTCATAGTGCCTGATCTGTGATTACATCTAATTGTGTATACCATACCCAATTATACTTCATGCCCATTCAAAACCCAGAATGGGCTATTGTACATTATGTCAGGCTATTTCTCATTGTTACATCTTGAAAAGGACTGGCAAGGCTATTGCTTGGGATCAAAAGCACACACCTAATGGCATTCTGAATTCATTGCAACACAATTGGTACAACTGTACAATATTCCTGTTTTTCAAATCACCACTTCTTTTTAGGAAATCCATTAAGTCCGTTCGTAAATCTATTGCTTGCTGACACCAATTATCAGCATCAAATATGCCATTGTCACCTTGGGTTTGGAACATTGTAGCTATTTGTAGCTTTCCTAATTTTAGGCCAGTTCAGTACTGGTGTATACAAAGTTGGACACCTTTAGAAGAGATCTGTAAGAAACATGTGATATCTTTCTATCTTATCCCAGCTCACACAGAGATATGCAGATTCACATTCTTCAGACATTTTGGCATTAATTTATTGATGTCAATTCTACACTTCCATTCTTTATGATTCAAGTAATCGGTAAATTATTTTACACTAGAAGGGCAAACTGAATAGTAAATGTAATGTTACGCTACCTGTCAAGCAACATAAATGTCAAATACTTGTTTTGTGTCTCTGCAACACTCTGCCCTAGAGAAGGTAATGTAATACAGAACCCAGTGTTTTTCAGGTTAAATAAGACCCAAGAGTTCAATGAATATTGTTGCTGAGTGTCTTTAAGTTATTTCTGACTAATGACAACTGTAGGACAAATCTATCTTTTTTTTTTTTTTTTTGGCAAGATTTGTTCAGAGGGAGTTTGCTTTTGTGGCTGAGAGAATATGACTTGCCCAAAGTCACCCACTGGGTTTCCATGGCTGAGTAGGGATGTAACCTCAGTCTTCAGAGTAGTAGTCCAGTGTTCAAACTACTATATCATGCTGGCACTTTCAGTGAATGTTATTTCCAAGCAAAGAGACAAAGAATTGCTTTCATAAGGCTCTACCCAATAAACACGGTAACCTCGCAGTAAATGTCATTGGAGCTAATGGGTTTTACTTCTGAACAGTCATACATAAAATATCACATTTAATCACTTAACAGTTTTCTTCCTTTACACACGTGACCATCTCCCTTTCTCTGTTTCCTTCATCAGGCAACAAATATTCTACTGTGTGTTAAGCACAGTCAAAATAAACCAGTACACAATGCACTGTAAATGTAATATACTATGTCTTGTTATTTTCTATTATATCAGAGTACACACTAGTGTCTAGTAAAAAGCACTAGTGGGTACAGAAACTCAAATTGAAAACTCCATAATGGTGCCATTTTTATTAAAGTATTTTTTTTCTTATATCTCAGCTCTTTAGACACATTGCATTGAACAAAAATGATCTTTGACATTTTCTAGTTTAATGTAGCTGCCACAAATCTAAATGGCTTTGTGGAGTGCACACACCATTCTTGGTAAACATAAATTTGAAAATGACCCTACCCATTCTGTACAACACATAGAAAGAGCTTACTTCATAGGCCAATATGTGTTTCTTCCTCATAGTATGGCAGGTAAGATAAGTGGAAAAGGTTTCCAATATGCCAAACAAGAAATGATGGCTGTGTCTATGGACTTTTGCATACAAAAAAAATTCTTAGCAAGAGGGATATTTTATTTACAACTGAAATAGGATCGCCCCTGAATTTCACCTAAAGAAAAAATCAAGCAGAATTTGAAGACTGTTGTTTTAACTGCTATCAAATCAACTTTGACTTAATGGCAACCCTATGAATAAGAGATCTGCAAGACACTCTATTCTCAATTGCACTGCTCAGGTTTCGCAGATTCAGGGTTGAGTCTTCCATGATTGGGTCTATTGTCTGTTATATGGTCTTCCTCTTTTCCTACTGTCTTCTACCTGACCAAACATTGTTGTCTTTTCTAGTGAGTTATTTTTTCTCATGATGTGTCCAAAGTACAACAGTCTCAGTATAGTCATCTTCCAGGGAGAATTTAGAAATGATTTGTTCTAGGATGCATTTCTTTGTATATTTAGCAGTCCACGGTATCTGTAGAACTCATTTAAGAGAGTTGATTTTCTTCCTATCAGCTGTTTTCACTGTCCACCTTTCCCAACCATATAAATATATTGGAAATATCATGCCATGGACAATCCTAACTTCAGTATTCAATGATATATATTTACACTTCACGGTTTTGTCTAGTTCTTTCACAGCTGTCCTTCCAAGTCCTTGTCTTCTGATTCCTTTTTTTTTTTTGCATTCTCTCTTTCTAAAAATAAATAAATAAATAAATATTGTATGTTATGTTTTACAACCTTATAAACAATCATACAATGAAACAGAGTTTTTCCAAACAGAGAAAACATTACAAATTCAAGTAATAGAAATTGAACCGGTTATACTGCAGAAGTAGTTCAAGTTAATAACTCTACTTTTTGTATTTTTTTCTTAGAGGACTCATATCTTGGAGGAATCATCAGAGGTTTCAATATTGGAAACATCTGTTTCTAGGTTTAGAAGATCTACCATGATCTGTTCAAGATCTGTTATGCTGAATTATACACTCATAAATCAGAGAGGACTGTCCTTTTTGTACATTGCTAGGTCACACATTTTTTTAAAGATTACTAATATCTAGGGTTTTCCTCTTTTGAGACAATTTGGATGTAAAGGATGATGTTTGGTATAAGTGATGCCAATTAAACTTCCATTATGCAATCTCCATGACCAATTCTTTTTTAGATTTTTTTTTAGTTTTTTTTGAAGACTTACCTCTTTTAAATAGACTTTGAACTGTGTAAAGATTGTGTTCTTTCCATTTAAAAAAATAACAACAACAATGGATTGTGTCTGTTATGAAATAAAGGATGGAGAAAAAGGATAAGAAAGGGATCTGGGGCAAGTACTCATTTCTATTTGTTCCAAATTTTCAGTGATATTTTTAGCCAGGAATTTTGAATATTTCAATAATTAGTCTGGTGATGACTGCAGTGTCAATTCTGATTAATGACTGAACCAAGGTGTGGAAACACCTGAACTATTCCAGTCTTTCATCCTCTGTTTTGAAGTTAAGTAAATCACCTGTGGTCAATATTTTTGCTTTCTTAATGTTCAACTGTAAACCTGTCTTTGCACTTTGTTACCACAGTTTGCTGGCCCGGACTTGTGGGATACTAGATATCATTTGATATCAATAATTTGGCCTTCTTTACTCATTCCTCTCCACGTGCTTGCGAGGCCCCCGGACAAGCACGCATACAGGCATGGCCGCAAATCGCTGAAATATTCCAAACAAATACAGGCAGGCCAGAAATAGCCAGACTGCCGCTTTAGGAGACCTCTAGGCAAGTACCACATCATGTATGCACGCTACTTACAGAAGACTCCCTGCCCCGAGCAGGCAGCTTGATGAGCCGAATACTCAATTGTCAAGCACTCTGCGTTTGCATACTGGCTACTCCATTGACAATGCTGTATTAACTCAATCATGTAAATCACTGACCTTTCGGAGGATTTGTCTCCAGCCTGAAACTCATTGTTATCCCTGAGAACAGACTAGCCTGAGGCCACATTTTCCCCTATAAGACTCCCTGACTTTGAGTGCTTCCTTGGATCGCTCTTGACTTCCATCCCGCCTTACTGTCACTTCGTTCGACAAGCCTTCCCCTCAGCTCCCCATGCTGAGAACTCTACTTCAACGGACCTTTTCCTTCAGATTTTACGGGCTTCAGGACAGGCACAGTATTTCCCATACAAAACTTCCTCTTAAAAGCCCTCTATCCCACTCCAACCTTTATTTCTGTAGTTCTCTGTGAGAGTGTGTTGCATACATGTGTTTCACTGTATATCAATAAAACAACAATTATTAGTTACTCCTGTTTGCTCCTTGACTCAGTCTGACCCCGTAGACGTTGGGTAAAAGATCTTGCTATGTTGCCCAGCATCTCATAGTGCTAGCTTGTGCTCTTTGCTAATTCCCAACTTTGTAATTTGGAGCGCACTTAGGTGTCACTCACGGGACCCCCAGAAATCAAGGTAATAACTTTCTTCCTGTAATTTCTTCAGTAATTGCTCCAAGTCTTTGCTATTTTCAAGCTGAAGTGCTTGATTGGTCTTATTGCACCTAGAACTAGCCACCAACTCCCAGACATTCAATACCCTCAAAAAGGATGTTGAAAAAGCTATTTTTATCAGCCTAGCTTCCAAGCCTGACTGAAAAAAAAAAAGTTTCATAGGGCCTTTATAGTGCTACTATTCCTCTTTCAATATCCTATGGAATCCTGTGATTTGCAGTTTAGGGAGAATTCTCATCCAGAGAGCTCTTTGACCACAGTAAACTACAAACCCCAGAATTCTATACGGTGTTGAAAGTGGAATAACAGCACAATAATAGTATAGTGCAGAAAGGCCCATAATCTTACTAAACAGCTGAAAAGTAATTGGCCCTCTCAGATCAACCAATGGGGTGGATGATATTTTTCATTCCTCTGCTGCCTTCCACATTATAAACGTAGTGTATGGGTCATCTTACTAAAGCCTGCAAGGTCATAGTTGTGGGGGCACACCCTCTTCCCTTAACAAGCCCAAGGTAATGCAGCACTTGCTGCTGAGACATGAGTCATATGGCCTCATAGCCTTCCAATACAGAGAAAGAGAAGACAAGATAGAAGGAGACAGTGAATTAAGTACTCCTAGAGATTCCACATTATATGGCAACTAAACTTTCTCTCTCTCTTATACATACACACACCATGAAGGAGGAGGAACTGGCTACATTTTTCCATCAGTTGTTTATCTCTCCTTTTTTTCTTCCTAGAAGCTAATTTTTCCTATGAGTAGGGAAGGGAAAATTAGTCACTAAGATGAAAGATAAGGGGAGAAAGCTAATCTTGTTTCACTGTGTGTGCTATATTGTTATCTTCTCCCCAACTTCATCAGCCTGTTGGAAGGATAGCCTTCAGAAATATCCACAGGTGAAGTTATCAAATGGCGAGGATAATGTGTATTCTGAGGTCTAGTGCCAGGCAACTGTTTTCCATCAGTGGCCCACCAGGGGCTGGATTGCCTGGCTCAGTCAGAGCTATTGTATGTGGACAGCCCTATTTTGAAACTGCTAGAAGGTAAAATTGGAACTCTGCCATAAGTCTTCCACAGTTCTGAAGTTGTTTTACCAAAGATTCATACAGATAAAGGCACTGGGATGTATTTTGAACAGCTAGCTTATCATGGTGTTATGTTTATTCCATATTTATTTTATAATGTTAGGTACATCCAATGTCAAATAGGAAAATGGAAAGATTAATCAGGATCTTCAGACACTATTGGCATTCCTTGTTATAAGAACTTTTGTTGGACTGTACTCCAAAAGATCAGTTTTAAGGGAAATGAGTTATGGTAATAATACAAATACAAATACAAATAATACAAAGGCTGATAGGTAGTTAGTTGCTGTTATGATTACAGTTTAAATATATTTAATCTGAATACTATAAACCACTTGTTAACAGTACAAAAATACACACAGATAGTGAGACCAAACTTATCCCTCTATGAATAGGAAAAAGGGGAAAAAATCATCTCCATCACATAAGCTTATCATTCTATTATAGTATAACTTATTTACTTCCTATTTATTCCTTTAAATGAACCTTATAACAAGCAGCTAGTCCAAAAACATTACCCTTAAACCACAAATGTTTTTGGGCATACAAAACAGGTCCTTGGCATATATAACAAAAATCTGATCAGGGTATATTCCAGTTTCTCCTTGAAAGAAGAATCCTATAAAAGAAGTAGACTAAGAGACAGTGACTTAATTTAAAACACAGAAAGATCATCATATAAGGATTGCACTGCAGAATTCTACCTCTATAAGATATGTTTTGCATTACCACCGTTAATGATTGTCCATTAAATCTGTTGTTGCAATCTTCAAAAGGATTTACTTCATCATCACAACCTCTGCAATCCATTCCATATTTTATATAACGGACTTGGCATTGATTTTTCAGTGGACTTTTCCTGTATGTTCACCAATATTTCTCAAATGGAATTAGAGACCCTGTTCTTATACCAGTGTTTGTTGCCTGGTGAAGGTTTCTCTATTTCTAATAGTGATGTGTACATATGGTCTGATTGTATACTGGCAAGTGAGATGACTGTCTTCAATTTTCAGTCCTACATACACTGTGTGATAGGTCCATCTTTAATACAGTCCTCCTCCTCCTCCCCCTCCTCTTCATCCTTAAGAATGTGAAAAAAATAATAATAGTTTAATCTCACAATGGATCAGGTTACATCTACAACAGATAGTGAGAATGTTTTGGCAATGGAACCAATTGTCCAGAGAGGTGGTGATAGATGTCTTTTGGATTCTGTAGATGTCTTCATAAAGAGGCTGAACAGCTACATTCTGGGGATGTTTTAGCTGGAGAGACTGTGCTGGGTAAGGAATTAAACCTGGTAGTCCACTGGCACCCTTTCACCTCTATGATTGTGTGATTCTATAATTCTAACTGCCTCTAACCTACTTTACTAGGTAAAAGCTTCATCAAGAGAAGGAGGTCTGTCCTGCTGACAATCAGGGTGTAGGTGCAGCTGGGACCAGGATGTGCAACAGGGGATCTGCTTCTGCATTTGTGACGGGGCTCTTGTTTCTGACTTTGCTGGCAGAAAAGGTGTGTGAGGGGTAGATGGGTGGAAATGTCAACTTCCTGCACATCTACCTCCAACAGAATGCACCTTCTTCTCTTTTGCAGTTGATGCCCAGTAAACTAGACATAATTAAGTGGGTCTTATGGAAAAAGAGTTTGAGAAAAAAAATAAGGGTAGAAAGCAATGCTTATTGCAGTAAATGCCAAAGTATTGTGCTTTTCACAAAATTTACATGAACATTTACATCACCAGCAGAAGTCTATCTCATCTCCACTAACTTTCTGCCTTACTCTGCCAAATTGTAGGGCCAACCCTGACATTGACCTTTTACCTAGCTGGCTTCAGAAAAGCAGTTTATGTAAACTTAGTGGACAAACACAGAACCTCACCTGCCTGGCTCAGGATCAACAATCCTTCCTTGTGATGCTGTTTTGCTACTTGGTGCCTGCATGAATGAGCATTCTGCTGATAAACATTGTGCTTTGTAGCTGGCTCTCAGGTTATTGTTCTTGTGGGCAAAGATTTAATTTCTCAATAAGTCACACAGGATATGAAAGTCTTTTTTTAATTAACTGTGCTCCATAAACAAATGACTAACCTCTCACCTTTGTGCTTCCACTCTGAAATTACTTTGGTAGCTTTACTGCATCCAATGATAGCACTGGTATCAGATCTGTTACCTAGCAGGTTTCAGCCTGCAATTCAATGAACCTGATAGAAAGGAAAAAGAAGGAAAAATATATATCCAATTATGAGCATATCCACTTTTGCAGATTTATGGCTGCAATCCTATGTAATCATACCTGGTAATAGATCTCATTGAGCTGAATAGGAAACATAGGATTCATGCACAAACAAAGTTACTGTTTAGGGACTTAGATTATCAGTGGGCTCTGAATAATAAAGAAAAATATCCTGAATGTATTTTACAATAATATAGATTATAAAAATAGTAGTATAGGACTGCTGAAACTTGATATAGTTTGTGTGTGTGCATGTGCCTTCACGTTGCTCATTGACATGGCTAGGATCATAGCATTGGCCCTGTTGAAGAGTCATACTACATGGTCCTATTGATGAGATGTACTTTTGTACTGATATTTATATCAAGGGTAAGAAAAATTGACCTTCCAGACATTGCTGCACTATAGATACCTTCAGATTTACCCAGCAGAGGCAATGGTAAAGGAGTTCTGTTCCATGACTTCTGGCTGGATATGTTCCCTAATTCTGACGCATAGCTAGGATTGGATTATATACTTCAGTTCAACCACTTTAATAGTAATTTCATCACTTCCGGTTCGGCAATGGCACCGCGATAAGATCCTCTTTGAAGCTCTGCGCAAGGGGAACTTTTAACAGATGGTTGAAGACGATCGTAGAGATCGTGGGACAGCGTAAGTGCCTCCTTGGTATTGGGGGACAAAGAATCGGGGTTCCGGAGATCTGAATACGTCTTCGAACTGTCATCAGAGCGAGCGATTGCAAGACGGTAGCAGAGAAGACGGGACAGATCGGAGCAGCCACGACCATCTGGTATAGCTTAGGCTTCTAAGCGGCACCGGCGAACTGTTTTCTTTCAAGGAAAGAACTTTGATCTGAGAGGAGTTGGAAGAGTGTTTTTTTTTTTATCCCATCTGAAATTAAGAACCAGTGGACGATCTGAGGGTAAGGAATTTGTAAAAGACTAATCTTTTTGAAAGCAGTTTGGAATAGCGGAAGGTGGGAGACTTAGAGCAGTTGCTAGCGGACGAATGGAGCACATGTATAGGAACCATAGTTAAAACCTAGCGTTGCTTTTTGATCAGACTTGGAATACAACCCACCTTTCTATAAAGTATTACCTTGAAATAATATATTGAAAAATAACTTCCCAGTTGATTTATAATTTTGGCATAAAAAATTAAGATTTGGTTGAGCAGTGGACACTTATAAGAAAAGGACAGAAATAGATCCTGGAGTTGGAGAGTGACGACACGTGGAGAATTAATGGCGGCAAGAGGAGGGAGACTTGTAGGACTGTGAATATATCAACTTTGATTAATACGGCGACATAAAGGGGAAGAAAGAAAGAAGGGAAAGAGTTGGAGCTAAGTTGGAGTTTGGACTAAAAGGTGGTATTTGTGGAGATCAAGTTGGGGAGCTGAGCGGAGGTGAAAAGAGGAAAGACTTGGGAGAGAGCTAATTCGGGAACGTGAAGAGGAGAAGATTTGGAAGAGAGAAGATGAATAGATTTGAAAGACAGTATAATGAAGATATAACTAAGATATAACTGGAATGAGTAGAGAAAGCAAGTATTGAAATATAATATAAGTTTTAGAGTATAACATTTTTACAGTGAGAGGTAGTGTTATAAGATTGGAATAATTGTATACTTGAATATTTATAATAAAAAAGGGAGGGTGAGGAGAATAATAATCTATTAATTAATATTCTATTTATATAGTTATTTATATAAGATATATTTGAATCAAATTAGTAATTTCTTAGAATAAAATTGAATGTGATTTGGAGAACTTGCAACTGAAATTGTGTATTGGGTAATTGTTTGTTTATATAGTAAAGGGGTTATTTAAATTTATATAAAGTTGAGATTAGGGGCTAAGAGGGGATAAGAGATAATTGCAAGCAGTAATAGAGAAATAATAGAGGGAAATTGATGTTGAACTGAATTGAAAATCATTGAATATTGATTGTTATTATTGTTGATTATTATTATTGATTATTGTTTTTGATTTATATTGTAAGTAAATACTGATAATACAGAAAATTTTTGAGGGATGTGGATTTAACTGGTGATATAAAATTGTATAGGGAATAATAATAATTGTATAGGGAATAATAATAATAATAATAATAATAATAATAATAATAATAAAAAGCTTATATTAAAGAGGATTAGTGAAGAGAAATAGTGAGTAAAGATATTTAGGATTTAGGATCTAAAAGTAAATTTATGATAAAAGAACTCTTAAAGCCAATTAACTTGTCAACATCAATATTATCTATTTGGGACAATTTTATGGATACGAGGATGACATCGAGGTCAAGTAAGATGTCTACAATACCTAACCAGCGAAAATTATCTCTGGAACCAATAGCAAAACCTGAACAAAGCAAGACGGACAAATATCAATCAACGTTATTAGAAGAGATAAGGAATATAAAATTGGAGATCAGACAAGAAATGAAAGACCTTGGAAATGAAATGAAGCAAGATTTTAAAAATGAATTGAAAGGTATAAAAATGACATTAGGAGGATTACAAGAAGATTTAAAGAATACACAAGATCGAGTTGTACAATTAGAAACGAAGACGAAAGAAACAGACGAAACATTGGAAAATGTAACAAGACAACAAGAACGGTTATTGGATGAGAAGGCTTTGGTGGATATGAAAATTAGAGAAAATGTTATAAAGATTAGAGGTTTAACAGAATGTAGAGGAGAAAATTTATATGAGAGGCTGATCCCACCGTTAGCGGAATACTTAAATATCACAACAGAAAAGATGGAATGGGAAATAGATAAAATTTACAGGATCGATTTAAGAATAGCGAGAGAGAGGAGACTTCCACGAGATATAATGATCCAGTTGATGCGTAAGAAGATAAGAGAGGAAATAATTCAAAAGAGTTTGGAAAATGATTTGATAATCGATAAGGTAAAAGTACATATTTATAAAGACGTGCCATTCAATCTTGAGGAAAAGGAATGAATATAGATTTATAACATCGTTTTTGAAATCACAAAATATATTGTACCGTTGGGGGAAGCTTGAAGGTCTAAGCTTTTGGTTTAGAGAGAAACAGATTAAGATAGAAACAGTTCAGGAAGCCAAAGCTTTCATGAGAACATATGGAAGAGAAAAATCAAGGCAAAAGTCAGATCGAGAGAAGGTCACAGAAGAACAATGATTAGAAAATAGGAGGGAAGATATTGAACAAGAAAGTGAAGAAGAAGACGGAGCTATAGGAAGTGAATCGAAAAAGAAGAAAGCACAGAATCTGAGGAAGAAAAAAATTAATTGAGATAAATCTTTAGATCCTTAGACAATGTACTTGAGAATTCTCTCTGGAATATTAAAGGTATTGCAACACCCCAAAAAAGAAAGAAAATATTTCATTATATTGAAAAGAAAAAATTGGATATTACGTGTTTACAGGAAATCCATATACAAAAAGAGAAAACTCATTTGATATGTAATAAGAAATTAGGTAATGAATATATAGCAGCACCCAGTGTAAAAAAAAAAAAGGAGTGGTTTTATATATAAAAGATAAATTACAACCTAAAGAGATATTAAAGGATGGGAATGGTCATTTTGCGGGGGTGGAAATTAATTGGCAAAATCAAAAAATATTAGTAATTGGGATTTATGGACCGCATAAAAAACAAGAAAATTTCTATAAAGAATTGAATAATAAAATTGTAGAATTAGAATATAATAAAATAATTTGCTTAGGATTGGAATGGAGTGATAAATCCTGGATTAGATAGGAAATCAAAGAAAGGAATAAAGGAAAAACAGGGAAACTCCCTAAGTCATTTGATACTATGATGTTAAATTTAGATTTAATAGATATATGGAGATTTAAAAATGGAGAAATTGAAGATTATACATTTTATTCAGAACCACATGCTTCCTTATCTAGGATAGATATGTTCTTGGTTTCAAATTCATTAGTTGGAATGGTGGATAAACAGGAAATATTACCACGAAAACTTTCGGATCATAACCCAATTATGTTGGTGTTAAAATATAGAACAGAGAATTCATTTTATTGGAGATTAAAGAAAAAATTATTATTGGAGGAAAAATTTTTCGAAAGTTAAAAAAGATCTAAAAAAGTATTTTGAGGAGAATTTAGACAAAGGAGTTAAATTGACAACGGTATGGGACACAGCTAAGGCAGTGATGAGGGGGTTTATTTATTCAACATAATGCAGAAATTAATAAAAAGAAGAGAGAGAGATTTCGGAGATTGGATGAGGATCTAAAGAAGAAAGAAAAAGAACTGAATGAAAACCCATCAAACAAGAAAGTATTGAGAGAAAATAAAATACTCTGAAAACAATTTGAGATAGAGTTAGAATCAAAACTTAAAGAGAAAATGATTTATATTAAACAATACCATTTTGAATGGGCGAACAAAACAGGAAGATGGATGGCACGTAGATTGAAGGAAAAGAAAGAGAGAACAATGATTACTAAACTGAGGAGTGGTGAAGTAATACATACAGATTTACAACAGATAAAAAGAATTGCGACAAATTTTTATGCAAGGTAATGACCCCCAGGAAGAAGCAATTGAAACATACTTAGCAAATCAAGAATTAATAGTAATAACAGATGAGCAACGCGAAAAATTAAATAAACCCATTAATTTATCAGAAGTGTTAGAAGCAATTCAGAAATCAAAAACAGGGAAGTCACTGGGACCTGATGGCTATACACCCCAATTTTATAAAACTTTCCAAATGAACTCGCACCTATATTACAAAGAGTGATGAATGAGGCCTTAGGAGGAAATATTCCAGATACATGGAAAGAAGCCAATGTAGTTTTAATTTATAAGGAAGGAAAGGATTCAACAGATATCAAAAATTACCGACCAATTTCACTTCTAAATTGTGATTATAAATTATTTACGGCAATATTAGCAAAAAGATTAAAATCAGTGTTAAGTGAAGTAATATCAGAAGAGCAGACAGGATTTCTCCCAGGTAGATATATAAAAGATAACATTAGGAATATAATTAATATTCTGGAATTATGTGAAGGTCATTCTCAGAAAAAGTTGATTGCTATATTCTTAGATATTGAGAAAGCTTTTGATACAGTAAATTGGAAGTTTTTATTTAAAGTATGTCATAAAATGTGTTTAGGGATAAATTTTATAAATTGGCTTAAGGCAATATATACAACACAATATGCCCAATTAATTATTAATGGTCAGAAATCTGGAAAATTTGAAATTCAAAGAGGAACTAGGCAGGGGTGCCCTCTTCCCCACTTTTATTTCTTATAGTAATAGAGGGATTAATTTTACAGATTAAAGGAAATAGTAAGATTAGAGGAATTAGATTGCAAGATAAAGAATTTAAGATCAAAGCGTTTGCGGATGATTGGCGATAACTTTGGAGTATCAAGATAGGGATTTAAATGTTTTAAATAATATTTTAAATAATTTTGGTAAATTTCTGGTTTAAAGATTAGCAAAGAAAAAACAATGTTATTGACAAAAAATATGACCGAATTGGAAAAAATAAAAGTGGGGAAGAGTACAGGTTATACACTGATGTTGAAAGTGAAATATCTGGGAATTACATTCACGAATAGAGTATCTGATTTATTTAAAAACAATTATTTGAAAGTATGGAATTCAATAGTAAAAGATTTAAAGAAATGGGGCAATTTAAAATTATCTTGGTTGGGGAAAGTAGAAGTAGTAAAGATGGCGGTACTTCCAAAGATGCTATATTTATTTCAAACTATCCCAGTAATTCAAAACGAAAAGGTTATAAAAGATTGGCGAAAAGAAATTAGTAAATTTATTTGGGGAGGGAGAAAACCAAGAGTTAAAATGAAAATTTTGGAAGATGCAAAGGAAAGAGGGGGATTGGCATTACCAAATTTGATATTATATTATCGGGCGTGTTCATTAAATTGGATTCAAAATTGGATTAAATTGGAAGATACGAAGTTGTTGAGGATAGAAGGGGATGGACTGGGGCAAGGTTGGCATTATTATTTATGGTATAACTAAGGGAGAAATAATAAAGAATTTAATAGTCATTATTTAAGGAAAGCCTTATTTAAAGTATGGGGAAAATATTTTATAAGATCTTGTGGAAATACCCCGACGTGGGTATCTCCGCAAGAAGCATATTATAAGAAGGAAAATATTTTATTTGATAGATGGATAAGATATAAAGATATAGTGACAATAGGACAAAGCGAGTTCAAATTAAATCCCAGCAAGAATTAAACAATGATGGGATAAAATGTCATTGGCTTCTATATAGACAGATGAGAGAAAAATTAAAGAATGATATCAAAATTAGTGATTATCAAATAAAAGAAGAAGAATTAAATGAGATTTTATGCTCAGATAAGCCTAGGATCATCTCCTGTATTTATAAAGTTTTGTTAAAATGGTACACTGAAGAGGAAGTAATTAAATTGCCTATGATAAAGAGGGCCCAGAATTTTTCACATCCAATTCCACTAGAAAGTTGGGAAGGACTTTGGACCAAAGTTATTAAATATACAGCATGCCAAGATATTAAAGAAAATGTGTATAAAATGTATTTGCATTGGTATCTAACCCCCCAGAAATTAGCTAAGATGACAAATAAGTGTTCTAATAAGTGTTGGAAGTGTGCTGTGGAGGTGGGCTCTCTATACCATATGTGGTAGTCGTGTAAAGTAGTACAGGGTTACTGGAAACAGATCCATAGACAAATTGAATTAATTTTGGGTATAAAATTTAATATGTCCCCAGAAATTTATATGTTATCGATGTGGGAGAATAACTTGGAAAAAAAAGTGGGTAAGCAATTGTTTTATATGACAACAGCTGCAAGGATAGTTATAGCTTCTAAGTGGAAGGATAATAAGATGTCATCGATAGAAGATTGGGATATGAAATTGATTGATATAATTCAAATGGATAGATTAACTTGTTTGTTACGGAGAGAGAGTAAAGAAAATTTTGTGAAACAATGGGGAAAAATGTTACAATATCTCAAAAATTCATCGTATAATAGCGAAATGGTAAAAATAGATTTGTGAATAATATTTAGGGATTAGGAGGTATAGTGGAAAGAGGAATGTCACCAACTGAAATTAAGTTAAAGAATATCTGACTCTCAGATCGAAGTAGGAGGAAAATAGATTTGAATTAACAAGAATTTAGAGTTTATGTAAGTTTTAAATTATGTAAGTCTAATGAAACTGTCATGTAAATTTGTTGGTAAGTCATGTAATTTGTATTGTTATGTAATTTGTATTGTTGTGTTAGTGTATATGTATTAAAAGAATAAAGTTTAAAAAAATAGTAATTTCATCTTTTCAGAGCACAGTGGAAGTTGCAATTCCTTGAAAGAAAGGTTAAGAATCTCTAACAGAATTATCTGCCTATCACCAAACTATACTTTCCAAGATTCTGCATTATAATTGGCTATGATAAGGGTATGTAAATTATACCTGACCTTCACAATCACCAGCAGTCCCAGTTTCCCAAGAACAGAACAGTTGTCTTCTAGATAATTGATTCTTAGTAAATTAGTGCTCTCATTTTGCCTTTGAGGAGATATATTTTAAATATTTTTTGTCAGTAAATGTATAAAAAGACCTTAGCTTCTACTTTTTATAGTTTCCTGTACAGATGGTAAATGTTAACAAATATGTTTGATTTCCAGCTAGAGGTTCTTCTAATGTTCACTCCACATCTACTTACCTGTAACTTAAAACCATTAGAACTAGTTCTGTCTTTTGAGGCAGCAGAGAACATACCTGTACCTTCCTCTTTGTGGCAAGTCTCAATATATTTAAAACGTGTGATCATGTTACTCCTCAGTTGTGGCAATAATGCCAGGATTGTGACTACAGAGAGATCTGTAAGTTGATACAGTTTACATAGCTGTCAGTATGATACTGAATTCTGGCTCATGTTGTTTGCACAAGTGATTTTTTTTCTGGTCTAATAACAATAACAATAATACAAGTTTGTTGCAATTAGCCATTTTAAGTTCTTTCAAGATTCTTCATAAGTTTTGCTACCAGTCTAATGCTAAAAAATTATACATTGAGACATGCCAAACTGGAAGAAGAAGGAGGAGGAGGAGGAGGAGGAGGAGGAGGAGAAAGAGGAGGAGGAGGAGGAGGAGAATTAGTGTCAAAAGGTGTAATATGCATGCAAATCAAAATACTCAAGGAAGCGAGCTAATTTGGCCACAGTGCTAAATTCAGCTTTAGTACTCTCCACATCAGAGCCATTCAAATCAAGCTAGTTTTGGATTGCTAGTTCTATTTGCTTTTATTGGCCTACTTTAATAAAGTTTTATTTAGTCCACATAATGCACCAGATAAGTGGCCTGCCATGGATCCTCACTTCACTTTCCCATGCCAAGCCCACCTCATTTGAGTTCCCATTTTGGAAGCACAGCCCATCAGTTCATAATGTGGCTTTTACATTACTACCTGCTCACCTACTTTACCTGTATGCACATTGCCCCTATGCACAATGCTCACTTGTGCAAAAGTGATGCAATAGTAAATAAACAATATATCAGGGGTGAAAAAGGGGGAACAACAACCTGTTTCGAGTAGAATTCCTCATAAAGCAAACATCTTGCAGCTCTGATTGTGGTGGTGTGAAAGACACTAGAAAAGCTTGTAATCAATAAGAGCTGATTTGAATAAATGTGCTTCAAATTGGCCTGTAAAGAAGAGATGAGAAAATTTCATGATGGAATATTTTTACATAGAACATTTTCTCCTATCAGCCTTATTTTCAGAGTGTGCCACTAATTTAAAGCAGATTAAGGAAATGAGACTTTGAGCATTTCAGAAAGCTTCTTAATCAAATTAAACTGGTTGAAATAAGGTCTGAAAAGCGAAAAGCAGTGTCAGTTGCTATAATAAAATGGCTATTATAATAGACATGAGACATTTTGCTCCATTTTGTATATGGCCCTACAAATAACAATAGATTCTTACTCACTTATATCATCTGTATTCTTTAAATAAATTCTTTAAATAATGATTACTGCTTAGGATCAATCCACTATTCCCCTGACTATCCCACTGCTACCTGCATTTATTTATCCTGCAGTAGACTATCTTACGCTGGAATAAAATAAAATAAAATAAAACAAAGAACATTTCCGTATGTATGTGTGTGCACATCCACAGTAACACACACATACACACACCATACTTTTCTTAAAAGATCTAAACAAAGCAAAAGTTATCACTTTTAATTTCAGAAATGGTAAGCCAGCATGGTGTAGTGGTTTGAGTGTTGGACTATGACTCTGGAAATCAGGGTTTGATTCCCCGCTTGGCCATGCAAACCCACTGGGTGATCTTGAGTGCATTACACACTCAGCCACATAAAACCATGTCATAGGCTTACCTTAGAGGCACTTTAAGTCAGGAATGACTTAGAGGCACACAGTAACAACAACAAGCCATGCAGTATTTAGTGCTTTATAATCAATTTATAGAGATCTGCAGAAAGAGACTAGCTTTCCCCTCAAAGGTGTAACTTCTGATGACCTAGCTCCTCTGAAATATGAACCAAAGTATCCCTACTAATTAAAATATGTGTAGAAAATTCTTTCTCAAAAAGTGAAAAAGGAATAAAACAAAATACAGACAATTATCTAATACTGAGAGGTAAAAGCAATGAAGTACTCTAAAATAGGGACAAAGTCTATGATACTGTTTTTGTTCTATCAGGGAAAAAATAAATAAATTGCTATTCCCACCTAGAAATGACCCATTGAGTCACTGGAGTAAATGTAAAGATTGACTGTTATGTTTCTATTGATGCAGTCTGCTCTAGTTGGAACTAACAGTTAGATTTAGGCCACTATACATATAAGAAATTATAGGCAGAATCTTATTGATTAACCCCAACCAGAATAGATCCACTGAATCAGTACTGAATGGTTTTTCAAGATGGAGGTACACGCTAGTGGTTCACTGTCTCTACTCCAGTTGTGACAAACAATAAGATATACAACATTGTGTTGAGAGAGGCAAGAAGTTTGTTCCTCATTCAACCTGAAGGAACTCTGCTTGTTTATTTCTTTGTATACTTTATATTATGCTCTTTTCTCCTGAAAAGGATCTCAAGTTTGCAACAAAATTTAAAAAGCAGATGCAATTAAAAAATTGATAATACAAGTGGCACAATGACTTCTAGGGCCATGACTGAACAACAGATCTGATTTCAAATCTATTGACCTTCTACTATCTCCAACCACCCGCGATGCCAGTACCTCCATGTGACAGAAGGGAATTAATTAGCTCAAAATTAGGAGACCTGCAAGAGTGGGGTAATGATGAGATCTTTCCACCAATGTTTATGGGGCTTTGCAGGAAAAACCCCCAAAACAAACAGCCAGAGATTCAAAAGTAAACTAAAAATGTGTTTTATTGAGGGAAATTCACTCATGTATGCACACAAGATACAAACAGTCACACATTCACACAAGAGATAACCGAAGGATAAAGGGAGGAAAAGTTAGAGAGGTTGAGGGTTTGAGGTTATAACTATCAATCCACAAGAGTAGTGAAGCAGCAGCAATGTGGCTTAGACTTGTGTGTCTAACGGCAGTACACAGCCAGGAAGCAAACTGGCAGAAAGACGTTCAGCAACTAGTGAACTGCAAAACTAGTTGGGGATTTTTATATTCTATTTCCATCCCTGAAGGGGTGTGAGTTAATTCCTTTCTGGAAGAGTAAAAAAAAAAAGAGTCTGAAATGGACTGATTGTTTCAGTGTCTTGGTTGAGTGGGGTTACTGAGCTAGACTTCGGCAGGAAATGCCGAAGTCTAGGAAATGCAAGAGTGCTTGCTCTGCTTCACCTGGACAGCTTCTTGTTTTCTGAGGTTGGGCAGCTGATGGAATTAGCTCAGAGTTATTAAGTCAGGCTTTCTTAAATTAATTCTTATGACCTGGCCATGTCAAGGTCATCTCTGACCCACTCCCATCCAATATCCCTTTCTTTCACATGGCCTTTTCAGCCATAAGTATATATAATTTATCTTTTTGTGCCAATTAAACTTTGCCAATAAAATTGCCAATCTGCCAGTTAATATATTTTGCCAGTTAGACCATATAAAAGCATGGAAGTGTATGCCAACCAAGAGGAACTTGGTTGAAAATGATCTACGAATTTTCACTGACTTCTATGATAATATCTGTACTAGCTATGATGGGTATAGGTAATTTTGGTTTGATGAATATCCATTTGAGAAATGTAAGCCTAGCAGCTCTTTAGAAACAGAAAACTAGTTTTCTAGCTCTTTAGCCCATCCTCACATTGTAGCAGCTAGTCTGAAATGGGTTGCTCATCGTGTTCAGAGACTGAATGGATTTCCACTGATAGACAATCTTGTATGTTGCATGACTGGACTCTTAGGCCCTTTCTGCACAAGGCAGTTAAAACGGGCCCAGGTGTCCTGGCACGGACGTTGTCCACAACTTGGATTGGACTAGGTGCAGACTATTTAACTTAGTTCCACACCTCTGTCTGATCCGATCCGCCCCCAAGTGGTCCTCCCCCGCGCTAAGTAAAGACCAGAAAAATCAGGTCTTTACATTTTCTGGAACGCACCATTGCATTCCTACTTACCTGTGCAGATGCACAGGCTCACACTAATGCGAGTCTGTGATCAGCAGACGGCGGGCTGTGTGCTTGGCCAACCTTAGTGGTTGGTCCACTCCCACGAAGACACCGGAAGCAGCCATTTTGAGCCGGAGCAGTGCAGATCTACAGACCTCGCACTACTCCGGTTCGCCCTGCACCAATGGAGGAGCCCTGCGGAAGGGCTCAATGGACAGTGAGTGTTACTTTGGACCCAAGAAGAGCCGGTAAGTAATGGCACAGAGCGATTCACTCGCCTTGTGTGGAAACGTCCTTAGAGGCAGATTGTTTGATCAGTTAAGGAGTAGATGAAAAACTGATTTACTTTGCATTTCAAATCCATAGTCCCTGAATCTCAAGCAGACTGCAATTAGAGAATGAAGTTTGTACTTTTCTGAACTTTGTGATGCAGTTTCCAAATGGCATGAAATATACATTTTAGAAGAATGTATACAAAAGTACATGCATTTCAAACAGTGCATACAGAAATGTCTCCCTTTAAACATGTGCACAAAAAGTGCATACAAAATATGTACATGGGGGTACTGAAATGTGAATGAGAATAATTATTTTTTTAAAAAAAAAATTGGAGGTGTAGAGATAATCTGAGTAAAACTGATACTGATAAAACCTTATATAGTAAACCTTAGAGAACAGAATTTTTAGAATATGGCCTTGATCACCCAAACCAAGCAAATGTTGGAAATGAAATCTTGGGCAGGTACAAATGCAAAACTTCCCCCAAGACCAGAAATACATGTAGTTGGCTGGAACAGAAATAAGTGAGGCTAAATATATAGGAAATAAACCAGGCCCCTGGCTATATTTTGCTCTAAATGCAGTGAGGTTTTGTTTTTTTTAAAGCACAGTTTTGAGAGGTCAAAGTAGGCCAGCCAGTCAGGAAAGTTTGGGAAACAGTATCTTCTAATTGGACTATTTGTGGCTCTCGTTGCTTAGGCTATAAGAAAATCCTTCACTCTTTTTGAAGGATTGCAGAATATATTAACATCAGCAGCCCAACTGGCATGTGCTGTTACTACATTGCCCGGAAATGTTCATAACACTAATGAAATGTGGAATATACACTGTGACTTTTTTTTGTCTAGATTGAGAGTAACTGTGGATGATATTGGCCAGGGATTCCACCTCTTAAACGGTTGTGTGAAAGGAGGATTGCAGCTGATGTGGCTTATAACATCATAGTTTTAACTATTTGTAGCTCTGCCTGGCATATTTTCCCCTTGTATACAATTAATAAAGACATGGCAACTCTAATCTAAATCATAAATGGACGTTCTTCTCTGTGGTCTGACTTACAAATTTAGGTATGTGGCATGTCCCCACCACCACAACCAAAGATTCATGTGCTAGGTAATTTTGTGCACTATTTGCATACTGACAATGAATCTACCCAGTCCATGCAACCTTGGTGTACTGATGTTGAATATAAATGGTATTTGTGCAAAGGAGGGTTCCATGAGCAATTCTTTGCTTGTTTCATTGGAAGCCTAGTATTTCACAGAGCTCTGAATGTTATTTTTAAGAAGAATGGACAGGATAGAATGCTGAAAGCAATCGATAATTGGGTTCCAAACCATCATCCCACCATACATTAAATATGGAATTCAACTAAATCTTCTTAAAGGTAAATTTCCAAGCTCTGATATTTTGCGTTTCTATATATAAGCTTTCAGAAAACATTTCATGTGTTAAAAGTGCCCGTAGATACTTCCTTCACCCGTATCCTCCCATGGCTCCACCAGCTACTTCCTCAAAATGATTAACATGAAAGGTGATGCCCCAAAGGGAGGTAAGTATTCCTTCATATTTAAATTGTTCCTAAACTTCAGTGAAAAGGCACGAAAGTGATTATTAATCAGTAAACTCAAAATAAAACCCCAGTCAAACCCAGTCACAACTGTCTGTTCATCCTTCACAGAAGAAAAAGAAAAACACACAAACACACACACTTTCTTTTATTAAATTTGATATTTGGAGAGCCCAGCCAGACAATTTTAAGATCTTTGTTGTATTATTAAATAAAAATGCATCAGTTATGCCTGATGCTGATTGCCACAGTCATAAGCAAGTTTAGCCTGAAGGGTCTTGGATGAAAGTACAGTGCCTTTCACTTTTTATATGTCTCTCCTGTCACATTCTTATGTAAACTTAGACTAAGCTGGAGAGGACAACAGCACTTTCAATTAAAGTTTTAAGCCATTTAAGTAATCTGAAAGCAACTGCTATATACCACACAGAGCATAATACCTTTAAACTACCCTTTTCTTCCAAGCTCCTTAAAAATTATTCATTAAGCCTCAGCCTATCTATTATGGATTATGCTACTTCTCCACTACAAAAGAGATTTAAAAAAAAAAAAAAAAAAGTTGGAGAAGGTTTAGGGTTGCCTTCAGGATAGGAATACAATGGCCTCATGTGGTGCATTTAAAAATCTGTCAAACAAATTATACAATATTTAATAGCATAAAATGTATTTTTAATTATTTTTATTCAAGCTAACAGCATCTTTTGGCACAAGTGGAATTTTAAATATTTAAAGGGTTTTTTTTTTAAAAAAGTGGGGGGAGATATCAAAGAACTTTCCCATAAGATACAAAAAATATTTATTTATAGGAATATCAAGTACAACAAGAGTTAGACAGACTCCTTGGTGGCTACTATGCATTATAAATGTTGAGAGGCAACTGCAGTGGAATTTCAATATCATTAGACAATTGAATTTGGGGGGTGGGGAATAGAGAACTGGATTATTCCTCTATTTAAAATAATACTTTGGAAAAGTCTTATTAAAACTAAAGTAAGTCAAGAAAGGAAGAAGAAAGCAAACTGGTATTAAGTGGAGAATTTATAAAAAGGAGTGGAAACTCTTAGAATGTTTCAACATATGTAGTTCCTTGAAGTAGGAAAAATATCAATATTCTGAATAGTTGTTTCAAGTGGGAAGATTCTCAGCAATGACTGATTCTTTTTCTGGAGCTGCTGAACAATAATGACAGATGAACAGACTCAATCTCTTTACTTATTTTTTTTTGTTTATATAATTTTTATTGATTTTTCCAAAAATAAAAAAAATACATCATATACATCGTACAGTATTCAATTCTTTTTACAGTAGTTTCGCATATGTACAATGTTTCTTCCTAGCTTCCTTATCAGAGCAAATAAATATTATTGTTCGTCTTATATCAAAAGTCCTGTACTATCATCAAATTACATCTTTTGAGTTGATCCTGCATATACATTATCTTTTCAATTAGCTGTAATCTTATTTCTTATCATTATTATCCTTATTTAATCTAGCTCGGCTCTTTAGCATGCATTAGAAATATTTACATTTATTATTATTTATTTGTTTGTTTGTTTACTTTTGTCACTTTTCTTATTCCTTTTGCATGAACAAGATAGCTTACGTAACTGTCTGATTCAGAAAATATGACTTTACGGGACCCCAGTCCTTAGCAATCTTCTCATCAGATTGCCCTCTAAGTCTCTGTGTTAGATTATCTGCTAGCCTGATCTCGTATAGGCTTCGTATCCATTGATCAATATCTGGTATCTCTTCCTTCTTCCAGAGCTTAGCGTATTCTACTCTGGCTATTGTTATCATATATAATAGAATCTTTGAGTACTTCTTCTTTATACTTTGATCTAGAGTATGCAGCATATTCAATAAACAGATTTCTGGTTCTTTAGAAAATTCCACTTGAAGAATTTCTTCAATCTTCTTGTGTATGGTGTTCCAGTATTTCTTTGCCTGCTTGAACTTCCACCATAGATGGTAAGTTGTGCCTACCTCCTCTTGACATTTCCAGCATTTACTGGAGCCTGCTTTGTAAATCTTCTGAAGCTTATTCGGAGTCATGTACCACCTGTTGAAAATCTCCAAATAATTTTCTTTTAGGTTTTGAGCCACTGTAAATTTTTCTGTGGATTTCCAACTTTGTTCCCAATGTTCTAATCTTATTGGGTGACCAATATTCTGCATCCATTTAATCATTACATGTTTTACCATTTCCTCTTCTCTCTTATATAACAAAAGACCTTTGTACAATTTAGCAATTATATGTGGTGGATTTTCTTACATAATTCTTATTAATTCATGTTGCTCTCCCATGTAAAATCCATATAGCTTCTGGTCAATCTGAAATCTTTCTGTTAGCTGCCTGTGAGGGAAACAACTTAAAATTACTCCTTCTTTTTCCAGGTCCATTCTATCCTTTATTTTTGTTGCTCCGGTGATGTGTCCTTTGATTAAGTCTTCATATCTAAGCCATTCCGGCGTATTCTTCCATCTCCCAAAGAAGGCTTTCTGTGGGGAGACTCACTTTGGAATTGAAGTGATAAATAATCATTTATAATTTTTCCAGGTTATCAGGAGGGATCTTCTAATGTACTGGTTGGTAAAGTCTTTGTCTACTTTTGCTTTATTGTAGCAAATGTATCAATGCCATCCCATTCTTAGATCGGCTCCTTCTAGTGCAAGTAATCTTTCATTCTTTAAGCTAACTCAATCTGAGACCCATGACAGTACAGCTGCTTCATAATATGTGTAGAGATCTGGTGCTCCCGCATCCCCTCTGATTGTTAGATAGGTTAGCGTTTTCCAACTGATTCGGGGTTTTTGACCCTGCCAAATAAATTTGCTTATGTCTTTTTGCCATTGAATAAATGGCTTTCTATTAGTTGTTATGGGAAGATTTTGAAATAAGTACATTAATTTAGGAAGAACAGTCATCTTAATTGCTGCTAGTCTTCCCATAAATGATAGTCGCAATTTTGTCTACCCTTCTAATTCTTTTTTATTACTTTCCATTTCTTGTCATAATTATTTTCATAGAGTTCATTATTGCATTTAGAAATCCATATTCCCAAATGTTTTGTCTTTCTTACTGTATTAAAACCTGTTATTTCAGTTAACTTTTCTTCCTCTTTTTTACTCATATTTTTAGTCAGAATTGCTGTTTTTTCTTTGTTTGTTTTAAATCCTGATAGGTCCCCAAACTCATTCATCAATTTAATAAGATGTTGGATACCGCTTAAAGGTTCATCCAAAAAAATTACCAAATCATTGGCAAAAGCCTTCAATTTGTAGTGATAGTTTTTCAACTGCAGTCCTTTTACTTCTTTATCACTTTGTATTGTATTATTTTAAATTTCCATTGATATTATGAACAATAGAGGAGATAATGGGCATCCCTTCCTTGTACCTTTTTTTAACTATTATGGGACTTGTTTTTTCACTGTTGATGATTAATCGAGTTTCCTGTTGATCATATATCACATTGATCCATGTCATAAATTTGGGACCTGTATCCATCTTCTTAAGTACAGCTTTTAAAAAGGGCCACCAATGTATCAAATGCTTTTTCCGCGTCTATGAAAATCGTTGCAAGCTTTTTTCGTTATGTTTCTCATAATGTTCTATAATATTTATGACTATTCTTAGATTATCACTTACAGTTCTTCTGCGTAAAAACCCATTTTGATCTTTGTGTATTGTTTCTGAAAGGATTTTTTTAAAGTCTTTCCGCCAATATAGATGCAAACAGTTTGTAATCAGTGTTCCGTAAAGATATCGGACAGTAATTCCTAATGTCTGTAAGATCCTTGCCTTCTTTTGGAATGAGGGTTATATTTGCTTTATTCCATGATTGTGGTAATCCAAACACTGGGATTTCGTTTATTGTCTTTTGTAAAGGAAGTGCGAATTCATGTTCAAATATCTTATAATATGCAGCAGGAAATCCATTGGGACCTAGTGCTTTATTTTGCTTTAGATGTTAAATTGCCTCTGTAATTTCTACCATAGCCACTGGATGATTCAAAATATTTTTTTGTTCTCCAGAGATTTTGGTATTCCGCATTTTTCCAAATAAAGTCATATTCTTTCAGTCTCTTCTTGCGAAGGTGGGTTAACATCCAATAGTTTTTTATAATATTCAAAAAACACTTTCTTAATTCCTTCTTGGTACATTATTCTCTTGTTGTCTCTTTTAATCTCTAGAATCATCTTCTTTTTTCTCTCCTTCCTTAATTTATAGGCCAGCCATTTTGGTGTTTTGTTGGCTTGTTCAAAATTTTTTTGGCATGCTTGTCTAATTTGGTGTTCTATTTCATGTAATTTTTCCTCATTTAGTTGCGCCTGTAGATTCTTGAATTCCTTAATCATTCTTTCATTTGACAGATTTTTCCTTAATTGTTTGTCCACTTCTTTCATTTGATTGAGAATTCTTTGTATTGTTTCATCTTTCTTTTTTCTTATTTCTGAACTCTATTTTTTAAAAAAGCCTCTTGCCTCCCAAACCCATTTCATGGAGACCTCCGTGGAAATAATTTCCCGGAAATAACTAACAATTTCTTTTCTCGCTTTTTGAATGTAGTCATCTTTATGCAATATGTCTTTGCTTAGTCTCCAAAATTTGTCTGTTGTCCATTGCTTCAACTCTATCTGAATGGGGTTATGGTCCAAACATAACTTTGGTATGATCTCCATTTTGTTTATTTTTTAGCAGAATGTTTCTAGAAGCTAATATTAGATTGATTCTGCACATAGTTTTATGACTATCAGAAAAGAAGGTGTATCCTTGAGTATTGCCATTCTTGTATGTCCGTTGTCCATCATTGTGAAGAAACTTTTAGGGAGCTTCGCATTGTTTCATGTCTTTTTTTTTTTTAGATCTATTGTTTATGAGGTTAATGACACCATTCATGTCCCTCAAGAGGATTACACTATCTTGGTTGGTGTCTTGTATGTACTTCGTAATTTCTTGTTGTATTCTTTGGAAGAAATTTCCTTTAGCACCATTTGGTGCATATACTCTGACAATCAAAGTTTTACTTTGATGGATGGTGACTTCCACACCAATATATTGTCCGTTTTTGTCCTTGAAAATTTCTTTTCTGGGGTATTTGTTATTTATATAAATTAAGACTCCTAATTTCTTCTTTTCTATAGTTGAGGCGAAGCAGGTTCCAAGTTCAGAATTCATTACATATTTCAAATCATGGGTACGAATTCTTACTTCTTGAAGACAGATTAGATCCAAGTGTTGTTTCTCCAGAAAATGAAAAATCTGTCTTCTTTTAAATTCCAAATTAAGTCCTCTAACATTCCATGTTTGAATTTTGATAGTCATTGTGATATTCTTTTAACTTGGTCTTTAACTAGGTCTTTCTCACAATTAATGTTCTTCTTCTTCTGTTCCTACTTCTTCTTCTGTCTCTTTTTCTTCCCCTTCTGATTTATAGTCTATACCTCTGGACTCCCTCACCGTGCCTTCTTCTAAAGCATCTTTTGTATGTTCTCAATCTAGGGATGCTTCTACCTGTTGTTTTTTCTTGACTTTTTCCTTGTTTTGTTCTTCTTTTTCGAATGATGGTGACTTTTGAAAGTCTTTTTTCAGCCTTTCTAATATTTCTTTTGCTTTATATATTGAATTAATTTTATATCTCTTCTGTCAGTATGAAAAGGAAAGTCCCTCAGGTTTGTCCCATCTGTAGCTGATTTTATTTCTCAATAGAAAATTGGCCGATGGTTTGTATTCTTGACGTTTCTTTAAAATCTGGTATGGGATATCTTTGAAAATTTTTAATTCCGTATCATCCACCACTATTTTTTTCTCATAACTTGTTTGCAATATTTGTTCTTTAATCATTGTTCTCGTGAAACAGATGACAATATCATGTGATAATTTCCTTTCTCTTGCTATTCTGGATATTGCTATGAATATCTGATCTATTGCTACTTCTAATTTTTCCTGTGATGTTTCAATAAATTCTGCCAATGCAGGTATCAATTTTTTGTACAAATTTTCTGAAGCACTGTCTGGCAATCCTCTCAATTTGAGGCATCTCTCTTGATACCTGATTTCTTGAACATCTATCCAGAATTTCTCTTCTTCTTCTTTCTTTCTAAGTGCCTCAACCATGTCTTCAAATTCTCTTGATTGCTCTTTCAAAGCTTTAGTTTCTCCCATTAAAGTAATTATATTGTTAGTTATGTTGTCTAACTTCTTTCCAATTTTATTTAGTTCCTGTTTCATATCAGCACGCAACTCAGACCTAGTTTCTTTTAGATCTTTTCTTATCTTTTCTTTGAAATTTCTAAACTCCTCCATCATTTGCATTAGGAATTCAGTCAATTTTGATGTTATGTCTATCAATGTTCTTCTTACTGACATTGTGGCAGTGCTCACAGCTGCTGCTACATTTGTTGAACTTTTCCTAGCTCATGGGTCCATCATGTAATATTTAATATTATATCAACACTACAAAATAGTATCTATGTTATATAGCTTAAATGTTACAGAATTTTTCTGCCCAAACACAGACAATTGCCCTTCACTTGCAACATATAACAGTTTTCTTAAATCAATATTGTGACTATTTCATTAAATTCACTATATAAATATGTCTATTTAAATCAGTCAAAATTTGTGATATTCTTCTTCTATTAATTAGTATATTTAAATTAATCGATCACTAAGAACTTTTACTGTAGTTTATATTCACTAATAATAATAGATACTTATAAAAGTTATAGAGTTACAACTATCCTTAGAAAGCAAAAAAAATTACCAGATATTTGCTATAAATACATATAGATATAAATAGATATAAATAAGTATGTAAATATACCGTAGCATGCAAAACTACCCCTGAGTATTTTTTGCTTAAGTAATGAAAATCATGGGGCTCCAGAAGTCAGTAAGCCACTTGAAGGTATGTGCAGACACCATATTGCTTCTGAGGAAAGCTGTGAACTTTATTTATTTATTTATTTATTTATGAATAAGAAGACACATTTTACTTTTGGCCTGAATAGCGATTGACAGAGTTCTGCCTACACTGTCAAACTGTTTAGGCTCAATATGGGGATGAGGAAATGATTCTTCCAGTTCAGCAGCAGTTCTGAACACAGTTGTGGATGCACAACTGTACGGAAGAGGCATCTATTCCCCCAGTGTATGCTAAGTGGGGGAAATGACATCTTATCCAGCACATTCACCTTCTACTTATGTGCACTGATACAAGTCTGGGAGAGAAACAGATTATTAGGGTTTTGCTTTAGAGAGCACATAGAGCTAAGGAAACTATATTGTTCTGTGATGTACATTCATATGGTCTCCTTTTAGGGTCTCCAACCTACCACATGTGAGAAGGGCTTCCTGTTAGCTGAAAGATTGTGAGAGCTTTCTCTGTTATGAAATCCTTGCTGCACTCATTAATCATCAATTGAACTTTCCTTTGTATCACTGTTTTCTGCCAGTCTTAGTGTTGTATGTATTTCTAGAAAAGGCTTAAGCAGTTCCAGATCGGGAGACTTCCTTTACACACAGTAAGTGCACATCTTGGAAATTAAGAATGCGACTCAGGCCTTTCTTCCTTCCTTCCTTCCTTCCTTCCTTCCTTCCTTCCTTCCTTTTCTTTCAAAAAGACATATCTTCCCATTTTAGCACAACATAGCAAAGACAAAACAAAGTAGCTTTCTGGTCCATAACTAAAAACAAACATCAGAGATAAATAATACCTTTCATTAGGACAGCTAAACTGTTACAAAAATTGGCCAACAGTGATATGAACTTTAGAGTTTTCTGAGATAGTACAGGCATGATTGTACAAACATTAGAGGACTAGGAAGAAACAAGAGGTCAAAAACTTTAGCCTAGTGCATTGTCCACTGTGTTTAAATGGTTGGTCCAGGTTCAGTGAAGTGAAGAGGCAAAGCCTAGTGGCAGCTTCTGGCTACTACGTCACTGGTGTGATTAATTTACTCCAGAATTTAGTTTGAAGATTGAAGAAACTATCAAAGGTGCTGAACCTGGTCTGGGGATAAGGCTTAGCACCTTGCATAGCTTCTTTAATATGTGAAATAATATGTAGAAGTACCATGATATATTATTTGATATTCAGAAAAAATGTCATTGACTTCTGCATCATGAATTGGTTCAGCAAGACTTTGGATGAAAGTTAGGGTGGGTTTATATGGAAATTTCTATGGCTTATATTGTAGCAGTGATGCAGTATGCTCTGTGCAGTGATGCAGTTCATGGATGAATAGTCTCCTTTCATCAGTCCAAAATCAAATACAGTACTATTCCTTGCCTAAGAAAACCCTGTGAAATGCATGGGGTCACCATAAATTGGTAGGTGGTTTGCAGGTCTGTGTGCATTTGTGCATGCATGCACACATGCGTACACACACAATTAAACTTGCTAGTCTTAGAATTTACTTAGAGGAAGAATAAAATATATATGCATTTGCTAATATTTTCTTATCAAGTAGCAGATGTGCAAAGTTGCATCAAACAACAACTCTGTCTACTCCAGTTTCTTTTGAAGATCAGACTATGGCTTTCTTTAGTCTTCTGACCTAAGAAATGTTGAATTGATGTGTCATGCATACTTATTCTGGGAGTGGTAATAATCCAAAACACTTTTTTTTTCCCCCAGGCTCTGGTTTGTATAAATGCAACTTTGTGACAAGCTCATACTGGATGTGAAAAATATACTTTCACTGTAAATAATTGCTGGAATTCACTCTTGCAGTTATAAAGTTACATATTTATAACTGATTCACGTTCATTGTCCATATGACTCCCAGAATCCATTGTAAAGTTCCTCAATCCTGCTTTACTGGTTAGCAAGTCACTGTGAGAAATGGAGGTGTATTCTGCTATTGACTGGAGCATAGCATACTGATGTTTCCATCTCCTTCTGCCAACAATCTCTGGTATAAGGAGGAATTATGACAGAGATCATGTTTCTGAGGGTCATATTGGAAAATGTTGGAAGGAGGGAATGGAAACATCAGTATGCCGTATCCCCATTGACAAGAGACCAGACCTTCATCACTTGCAATGACCGCAGGATTATAGAGATTGGGCCAGGGGATGCTACTTAATTAAATATACTTAACTAAAATACATAGCTGTGTTAGTTTGAATCAGCACGCAAACAGAAGTTTGTAGCATAAGCTTCCATGAACGACTTCATCAGATGCATAGTGTAAAATGCTTATAAACAAACATTTATACCCATGGATATCTATGTCGATAGTAATAGAATATATAGTAATAGAAATGCATAACTTGTGGGCATGGCGATGAAGTGACACATTCAGCTTTAATGGTTGTTGGGGGACAAAATTGGGAGGAAAGGTATGGCCTAAAGTGTATGAATAGTGAAAGGAGTTCTTGGAACATAGTATAAAGCTGGCTGGAAAGCAGAAAGGAATTGTTCTAAAATGGGCAAGGAAGTCCTCATAAACCTGAGGTATTAACTAGTGTTGTAATGCATGTAGTATGCCAGGAAACCATTTTCTCTGTTCAGCCCACTTTCTATGGACTGGAATTTGTGGAAATATCCACAAATATATCCACAAATGACTGCTATTCTGAGATCTGAGATGGAGTGTCCAGAAAGTGTCCAGAAAGTCTGAAATGTTCTGTAATTAGATTTTGTATCTTCCCATTCCAAATGTCTGATTCATGTCCGTTTATCCTCTCAGAGACACTGGCCTGTTTGCCTACGGTAGAGTGTTGAAGGGTATTGTTAACAGAGGATGGCATATATCATATCAGTGTATAAGCAAGTGAACGTACTTCTAATGTTGTGGGTGATGTGATTAGGTCCTGTCATGACATTCCCAGGTAGATATATGGACAGAGCTGACATCTGGGTTTGTGGCAGGGTTTTGTCTACATCAAAACTTAACTTGTCATCTCATCATTGCACCCACAACTTTTGAATTTCTATTACTACTCACACTCACCTGCTCATTCATGGGCATAAATGTCTGTCTATAAGCGTTTCACTTCATGCATCTGATGAAGTAGACTGGCTGTATCAAAGCTTAGGCTGCAAATTTCTTTCTCTCAGTTGGTCTCAAAGGTGCTGTTATATCCCTTTGTATACTTAACTAAGTAGCTGATTTAGGATCTCAGCCAATATTTCATTTTCCATAAAACATATTAGATAACTCATAGTGTACTGTACTTAAAAATATGGCATGGAATATTTGATTCTCCACTTTAAATTCAGAAAAGAAACTGTTGCACAGAAAGTAAGCTATAGTTTCTGGCTCTCTCTGTGTGTGTGTGTGTGTGTGATGTTTTTCCCATTGTCTTTTGCTCATCAGAATTTTACCATTCACCTGCACCATCAATCCTAACTGAATAAGTGGATTGTTAATGCCACTTGCAGTGGTTTAGTTAAACAGTTAGGAAGTACAATCAAAGACAGAGAAAGAATGAATGAATGATAATGAATATGATTCATTAGTCTGTTGAGTATTTGTTTTGACACATCTATCAATATGAAATCACCATTGTCACAATGGAGATGATTATAATGTACCCTTTTTTCTGATCTCATGATCATGTATACAGTGTCACGCTCTAACAAATCATGGTTATTTTCTCAGAAAATCATGGTTGTTTTCTCCCCCCACCCCCGTACCCTCATTTCTTTCCTTGATACAAAAGACTACCTTTTCTGATCTGAAACATGTCCACTGCTGTTAATCACTAGAGCTTAAGAAAATGGTATCTTATGGACAAATTAATGTTTACTGATTTAAGCAAAAAAATGTATTATATACAAAAGATAAACAATAGCATTGCAAAACAGCAAGATTTTGTCACTACTTTTATGAGTTTCCTCACAGAGACCTAACACAAAAGATTCCAGTTTTCAGCTGAATTTAACTTTAGCTACATTGAGTTTGGGGGGGGGGATCAATTATTTTTGCTTGTTTTTTTTTGGGGGGGGAGGTGATCTGTGAAATGTGAAAATGGTCAAAGTGTGCATTTTCTCACATGTCCCAGAAGATGGAAGAATCCAACTTTTATCATTTGTCTATCCCCTTGAAATTTATTTCTTCCTCTTCTCCAAAGCTACATTTTCATTCTGCAATTGTGATCCTTTGTACATCAAACACTTCCCTCTTATTTTTGTCTGCCTTTTTCCACCACAATAATGAGTGCATTATTAAATCCCTTTCTTACCAATAGCTACTTTGATTTAGTTTTATTATCTTAATAAATTAATGTCTTAGGAGGGACTTCCACTGCCCAGACTAACCAGCCCCCACATTTGTTTCCCTGGAGGGGGAAAAAAACTCCATATGCATTTCCATGCACAATAATTGTCCAATGCAAAGATTCTTGTCCACCCAGGAATCTCTTTATTAGTTTTGCATGCTTGGGAAACATCTATTTTTCATTCATGATTCAAATATTTATGAATATTCTTTCCATCCCTATAATCTACTTGAGCTGGTTCTAAATTAACATATTAAATACATGGGAAGGGTGTTTCATTTTGTTCTGTTTGTTTTTTTTTCCCCTCAGAAAACTTCATTTTCTGCACAGAAAAAAAATCTGCATAAAAATCAAGTGTCCTGCACAGAAAACAAGAATTGTTGATTTTCTTCATATAAGTCAACATTTCTATATGAAAAAAAGACTTATTTTCTGACCAAATATCTTGCATGTAGATATTTTATAGAGGGGATTCCTACCTGCAAATGATCCTCAAAAACTATGCAGTTTTCAAGAATCGTCTCACAATGAGGAAGCTTTAAAAAAAAATGTTTTTGCCCATGAGAGCAAAGTTATTACATCCGTACTAGACAGCCAGCAGTAATGTGTCAATGCAGAGAAGGACTGCAGCGGGGAATCAATTTGACTGGTGCATCTTTGAGTGAAATTCATCCCCTCTCCATTGATTTATGTTGCTGAAGGCCTCATTTCCTGAACATAGGGAAGAAACCTGTATTCTGTAAATAACTGAGAGGTACATGTTGTAGTCAGGCATAATACCAATCTCAATAGTCATCTCCATATTGTGGAAATCACATTTGAAGAAGGCTAGATTGACTTCCTTTCTGTTGTCCTCCATCCAGCATATGAAAGTGTTTTTTTTTAACTTTATTTATTTATTTAGGTAAGCATTTGTCAAGCAAGATGATCTAGTGTCTACCTGCTTTGATAGTGGCTACATCTTTTAATTTTACATTTTTAATAATATTCATTTTCTTTTCTTTAGTCTTAATTAATATTATTTATTGAACACAAAATTTATAATTAACTGTGTTGAGTATGTTTCTGGACAGAAAGATAGGACATAAATTAAACAAATCAGCCAGGTATCAGTTACATATATATTGAAGAAGTACAAATGTAACATTAAGAAATGGGAGCAAGATTTTCATGTAGCTGTTAATTCAGACAAGACCAAGTTGGCAGTAGCAAATCTAATCAAAAATACAACCTGGACAGGATTGCGCTCCCCTTGAAGGATAAACATCATAGGCTGGTGATATTCTTTAGACTATTTCTCCTTTTGGAAGCTCTGTTTTCAGGATCACCCCTGTGCAGTTTGGCTAGTGAAAGTTAGATGATTAAGACAGCTGATAGAATGAAAATCAACCCACTTGAAATGTGGTGTAGGAGGAGAGTTCTGCAGATACCATGAATTGCTAAAATGACCAATCCATGGGTTCTAGAGAAAATCAAGCTTAAAAACCAAAGTAATACTTTGAGAATGTCATGAGACAACATGACTCATTAGAATAGATTATAATACTTGGTAAAGTGAGAATTGTGATGGATAGACTAGCCACAGTACTGAGTTTGCTGGACTTCAGCACAATTGTTCATGAGAAGGTTTCTTGGAGATCAGTCACTCATAGCATCTGTGTGAGCTGAAGCCAACTTGATGGTAGCTAACAACAACAGCAGTGCAGCTAATATCCCAGCTGCACTATTTCCTTCATTCTGGCTCTGAAGGAAAAAACAAACAAACAAAATAGTATTTATAGTGATGGGTACACACGTGCGCACACACACACCTTTTCCTATACTTCTAGGAAGATCAGCTGTGAATATCAATATTAAGGCCCACTGTTGCTTTAGAAAAGCCACTCACAGACCTATTTTGGGATCCAAAGAAGAATGTTGAAAGCCACCTGTGTCTCCTGCTGCCTTCTTTCAGATGCCTTCCTATAGTGTAGCCAGTAGATGCTAAAACTGTTGTTTTCTTATTTTTGCCTCAGGCAAAATGAATGCCTGCCAGCTATGTACTTTATCAGATTTTTCTAACAGAGTGTAGTATTGCCTGTGTGCTTATGCTTGCTGTTTCCTTCTCAAAGTTTTGTTAAGCACTCTCCTCCTCCTCCTCCTCCTCCTCCTTCGTCTTCTTCGTCTTCTTCATCTTCATCTTTGAATAGCTTCAGTGAACCAGAAGATGATTTCAGCAAGCCACTTTCAGTTGGGAGAAATTAGATCTATGTTGAAGTGTACAACACAGTAAGATTTTATACTTTCTGAGGGCTTGTTGGGGTCACAGAGACCATTGAAATTAAAAGAAGAAAAAACACATCTGAAGATATCACTGGGCCAAACAGTTTTGTTATCCTTTCTCTCCCTAATTATTCAAGTGATTAGGATGATCAAATGGATTTATTCCAAAGTCCATAGTGGTCTGTCTGGGCTTTTGAAGTGAAGCACACCTAACCTGGGGTTTCAGGAAAGATGAGGTTACTAGGGGCTTACACTGGGGACACTGAGCGATACATGTAACCCACAAGGCTTAGTTGGACTTCTTCTGGTTTAAATTTAGGGACTGAGACCTAGGAGCTTCAAGTTCCCATTCAGTCATAAAACTCACTGGGTAATTTTAGTCCTGTCATCCACTCCATGATTGATGGATATGGACTTCATCTCATTTGAGAAATGTAGGTTCATAAATGTAATTAATTAAGAAAATAAGTGAGTTAAAAGAGACTTTTTTAAAAAGGTAGATCATTGGACTAGCTAAATTATTCTTCTCTGCACTGACTGGCAGAGGTTCTCAAGCATAAGTCAGAAATGATGTGAAGGCACACAACAACAACAACAACAAAAGGGACTATACTACAAAAGGCATTGATTGGATGCATTCAGTGGATGGATGGATGGATGGATGGATGGATGCATGGATAGAAAATGTGCCTCCATTGGCAATTTTATTTTCGAGAAAGGTTCTTGCAGAACTATAGTCCAGAAATCACTTCCTTCCTGACTGCCCCTTGTCTGCAAACATCCAAATCAGCCCACATTTACTAACTTGCAAAAGTTTGACTAGCCTGGTGGCGGTTGGTAGAAAAGGAACAAAGAGATTTTGCCTCCTTTCAGCTACAATTCAATTGGGAGCAAGACAGACGAGGCTTCTATCCTATGACAACCCACATGATTTCTCCACTGCACTCAGAAGAGGGCTGAAACACTCAATTTCTCTTCCACCAGCCTACTGACTTAGGAATGGAACAAAGTTTCATCAGTTTGAACATTCTTAATGGAAGCATCCATTTCACAACTAGGAAAGATGTAACACTTGCAGAGGGAAAAATGTGTGCAAAATCATTGATATGTTTTTAAAAACATGAATGGCTAAAAATCTATATGATTGAAAAATATGCATAACGGAAAAATATGTGTCAAGATATATTCCTGAATGTTTTAAAAAATACATTCAAATTTAATTATGAGGTTGGAGTGGGGAAGTGTCACAACCTGATATGAACCAATCATGGGTTGGGAATGTAGATGAGAGTAAGAGAAATCAATACTGAGAGATTTTCATTTCCCTGTGTAGGGTTAGCTGCAAATGAACATTTTATCTAAATAAATAAATAATAGAAAATAAAAAAATAAAGGATCTAAATACAAAACACACAGACATATATACCTAAAATCCCTTCATCGGGCAGGGGGACATTTGAAAACCTTCTTTCTTGAAAGTAAGAAAGAATAAGCAAAGAATAACATTCTTAAATAGTCCATGCATTTAATTCTTTTTTAATTTATAGCTACCAATTAGCTGTTTAATGATACATCACTATATTATACAGAACAATACATACATACATGTATATGTATGTGTGTGTAAGTGTGTGTATATATATGTGTGTGTGTGTGTGTGTGTGTGTGTGTGTGTATACTGAAAGCAGGAAGCCACTGTGTACTTTTGCCACCAATTTTTTTAAAAAAAGATCTGAACAAAGAACACATTCTCAGATGGATTTTTTTCCCCTTCAAATTAAAGGCAGCTAGGTAAAGAGGTGTGAATAACAAAAAGAATACTCTGTCCCTTAGTTCTAGAACAGTGGTTCTCAACCTGTGGGTCCCCAGATGTTTTTGGACTTCAGCTCCCAGAAGCCCTAAGCATTGATCGTAGTGGCTGGGGCTTCTGGGAGCTGAAATCCACAAACATCTGGGGACCCGCAGGTTGAGAACCACTGTTCTAGAATGTAGAATTGAAAAGGAAAGAAAACAAGAAAACAAATTCATTTCCAATTGGAAATTTAAGATTTTCTGAATCATCCTCTTTAGTAGACAGAAGCAATCTACTGGAATGGGTAAAATGTAATGGCCAGCCTCCTCTCTTTTGAAGTGGGCCATTCCATATAAGGCACAGCACTGAAAGGGCACAGTAGTTGATATCCCTATGGGATAAAAAGGAATAGAAACTTGAATGGAGGACTCTCAAGTGTTCCCTAAGCTAATTACACTGAATAAGCTGTACGGATGCTTCATATCTCATGAGGTAATCTGGTAGGAATTAGGAAATTCCTCCAAAACACTTCTAGGACATTCAGAATGAGTTAGCAGCACTTAACTAACAGGCTAATTCATTGAAGTGTTCTCACCCACCATCCTTGACCATAAAGAGCAGTAATAAGTTTCAGAGTTTATCAATTGCAAATTAAGGAGAAAGAATTTTAGAGAAAGATGGCTTTTGACAATGGGAACAGAAGACCTATATTCATATTGTAATAAAATAGAGAGATTGCTGGGCATCAAGGGACAATTACTGTAGTCTTCAGAGTGTTGTACTTGGACTCTGGAGACCAATTCCCCACTCATCCACAAAATTCACTGGGTGGCCTTAGATCAGTCATTTAATTTCAGTCTGACCTTCCTCGCAAGAGTGTTGTGAACAGAAAGTCCAGAGGACGAAAGCCATATGTATGCTTTGAGCTCACTGAAAAAAAAGTTGGGGAAACAACTGTAAGCAACTAGTGTAACTAATGGACAAATATAGCTAATCAAATAAAAAATAGGTATCTGAGTTGCAAATCAGCAACGACTGCTGAACTGAACAATTAATTTGCCTACTTTTATATAGTCTGTGCCACAAGACTTGTGTGTAATGAACTACAGTGTTTAGTTATGGTCTGCTAGGTGAACCTGCTTACCTGGATGGAGCACACTGGTCTATTCACTGATGAATGAGGAGTCAATTGCTTGTTTGGTTGGCTTCTATAAGAAAGGAAGGAGAGGCATGTCATTTTCCCCTTCACTTCAGGATGTAAAACGTCCTTGTCTGACCCTGTTCTGAACAGTGTAGGGCAGGAAGTGGATTCATTTGTTTTCAATTCCCACACTCCAGGTAAGTTATAAGGAACAGTTGGGGAATACTGGATGTAAGGCTGTGTGTCTCCTGTCATACATCTTCCTACTTCATACTATCAGATGATAGGATGTGGTAAATCATTGGATATTGCTTCCAAACTCAGCATTCTGTGATGTTCATGTTCTATAGAAGGAGAATATATATATACATATATATATATACATATATATATATATATATAAAATATTTTTCCCCTTTTCCTTTTTTAAGTGTGGACAATTGCGTGCCACAGTTCTGCTACCTATTTAGTACAAGCCATTAAACTGACTTGAGTAAGACTTGTACAAGAGTAAGCCAGGGCCTAAGAGGGCATTCCTTATTCCCAGTAGATGTGGATGGAAAAGATGAGACCTAAGACCCGTAGAACAGTCTTTCCATTTTGTGATCCCCAATTTACCAATGAATAGCTCCGAAAGTGTAGTCCATGATGTTTTTGCTAGTAGTAGCCCCTCAGAAAGGGGCATTTTAGGGTTGAGATGTGGTACAATCTGGTCTTTGATTTTCTGGATTCAGCTCCCTCCCCCAAGTCTCCTAAGAGGCGCTGGATCAGCCCTCACAATTGTGAAAGCCTTGAGTTGCAGTAGACTTCAGAGATTTTTTTTTAAAAAGAGAGAGAGAGAGAGAGAGAAAGATAGGGCAGAAAAGAAAACGTTAGGAAGAAAATATTGTCATCTACCTCCACCCCTGAGCAGTCAGAGCCAGTGAGCTCTGAAAGTAATAGTTTGCCCATCACAAAACTTTCTATATGGCCTATTAGTATTTCTCAGTGATAGGGGATAAATTTCAAAACATGGGGTTCTTTTATGCTGTATTTTTATCCTCACCAACAGGGTTGCGGAGAGGAATGGTACTGCACTTATTACAAGACAGTTTCACAGATAGCCTCTGTATATTCAGTAGCTATCTGGAATGAAGATTTATTAGGTTTTGAACAGATTAAGAACATACTTCCAGAGATTTGTAATATACATAATATTTACAAATCAAAATCTGTTACCCAGAAGGGATAATATAAACAGAAATTAAACAAGAGATCAGTTTGGCAGCACATAATATATTTCAGTAGAGAGATGTATACAATGAGATAACTCTGTGCTGTACAAAGATGTGAATCATTATCTAGGAAGAAGGCACAAACTTTCATTAAAAAGACAAATGGCTTAAGGTGGGATTTGCACATATGAGATAAGATTTCTCACCCTCCTCACTTTTCCATATCACTTGAAAAAGCATTTTCTAACTAATCCAGGCATTTGAAAAAAATGCAAAATCCAGGATGGACAAAAAGAACTTCACTTGTTGAATTTCTACTTTTTCAGACAGTTGTTAAACACATACAACTCTGTCCAAGTTTATCCAATATAGACTCAGACAATATTGATAAGATATTGTCACGTACTGGATGACCCACCATCCACTAACACACTCTGACATCTCCAGTAGTTTCTGTTCAATGGATTAACATGAGCAAAAGCAGCATGCTTCCACAGAAGTTTCCAAAACTGATTAACAAAGACAGCATACAGCGTTTATAGGTTATCGGTTCAAATTTTAGCATGCAAATCATTCATTAGTTAATGTCATATGACTGGTTCCCCCTAACAGTTTCCTATGACAGTGCTTGTCTCTGCCCACCTTGTCCTTGAATGTTTTTGACCTATCTACATGCCTTCTTCAGTTATCTCCATACCATCCCTTTCCCATAGCAACTCAGAACCAAGCAGGACACACACTTTCCCCCTTTTCCTACTGGGCCCCACCTATGAGATACAAAGCAACAGCAAGTACCTTGTCTGATACAAGGTGGCAGGAATTAGCAGTTGTTGAGTATAGATACATAGTAGACTTCAGCAGTAGTTGCATACATTCCAAGCAGCTAGCAAAGAATACACAATTTAATGCACATTCCATTGTTAGGTACCACGCTTCATGTTGCCCCTCCTTACAACTCACTGTCATGGCAGAGATGCCTTGCAACCTGACAGATATTCACAAATGGAGAACAAAAGTTGAAAGAGGAAATGACTGTGCAGTCTATAAATCTGGATTTAGAGACAAAAGGCTAACTATTTAGAGTTGTTCTTAAGAAAAAGGCCTAAGAATTTCTGGATGGTTGAATTCCAAGGATTTATTTTATTTTATTTGGTAGAATTGGAGAGTTCCTGAGGCGGGGAGAGGGATTAGCTGTGACATTCTTCAGCAAGTTCTTCACATTTCTATTTTTCTTTAACACTGTTTCCTTCAACATCTCTACTTTGAACAATAACAAGTACAGAAGGTGGAAAATCATTCAAAAATTGCCTTCATGTTTTCACTGAGTGTATAGAGGGGCAGAACAGGGCTATGGCTCCCTGTGCACACAGAAATCAAGGGACAGAAATGGAAACCCAACTAATCTTAAAGTGAACCCAGGAAGGGCATTCCCCTTATCTCTTCACATATTTACTGAAGATAAGGAAGGAATTTCTGAACAAGGCTTTAGTGAACCAAAAAGAAAAAAGAAAAACCTTGCGCAGAAACTGGAGACAGATTTGGAGGACTTGAAGAATAACCTTCTATCTTCATTGTTCAATCCTTTAAGAGAACAATTAAAACATCTGTAGAGTCAAAGGCTTTCATGGCCAGAATCCATTGGTTCTTTTGGGTTTTCTGGCTTTGAGACCAGAACACGGTCTCAAAGCCCAAAAAACCCACAAAAACCAATTAAAACATTTTCCTCTCATTTTCTGCTTCTTTCCCTCTTGAAGTAAAGTTGCCTACAGCCCACACAATTGGACTTGGGGGAAAATGTTTTGTTGGACTCCAATGGAAGTATCTCTTTTCAGCTTAATTGCCATGGGGGAGGGGAATTAAAACGGAAAGACGGAAAGGGAAGGGTTGACTGCTGTGTCCTAAAAGAGAAACACCTCCTTTTTAGTATTTAAGCTATGAGTGTAAAAAAGCAATATTGCGCTGAAACAAATGCTGATCTCCATATTGTAACTACCAAATGGGGGATTAAGAAGGCATAAATAAGGATAAAGAGCAGTAATCCTTCCATCCACAGTTAAAATTTTCTTAGGAAATCACATCTTCACCAGAATTAATTGAGAAGGGGGCCACTTAATCACACCAACACACACTTAGAGCACTTGAAAAGATATCCAGGGATCAGGAATAGAACTGGTGGTGATGCTACATGGGGATAGGTTCAGGTTAATCTCTGTTGTTTAGTGCAGAAAACATATACTAATTTTGAAACTTGGAAGAAACTTGGAGATTACTTGTCACCAAGCTATTTAAATATACCTCCTAATGAGAGGAGGCAATAGAGAAAGACAATATTTGTTTTGTTAATGAAAAAGGAATGGTTCCTGATTTCTTTTCTGAATGGGGAGCTTTAGGAACAACAACAACAACAACAACAACAAAAACCTCAGGGAAGAGTGCAAAATGAGGATATATCTCATGCAATAAAAATTCCGCCCACCTCTAAATGAAATGTTCCTTATGTCCCCAGATTCTAGCATTGCAAAGAATAAGACATTGAAAGTCACCCAGACCTAGATCTCTAATATTTATTGTGTTCATGTTCCTTTGGAAACTCTGTATGCCCATCTTCTTGGATGCCAAAACTATATTTCTAAATGCCCAAATGAACTTTGAAGTTATTGGAAAGGTAAAAAATTGGTGACTGAAGGACAAATTCATCAGTGGAGACAAAAGTCTAATTTGAATGGAGCAATGCCTTCATTACCACCATCATGTTTACATCCCAAGAGAATCCAAGGCCAAATATTAATTTAAGGAACAGAAAGAGTCCAGGCTTAATCCAATTTATATAAACTCTTGATGAAGCTGGGGCAGTTGCACTGTAGATTTTATTGTCTTCTTGCTAGAATTACAGAAAATCCACTGTCACTGCTATGTTTGTTTGTTTCTTATGGTGATCTTGCCATTGTCTGATTTTGTCCAACTATGACCAGAAGTGACTACCTGCAAAATCTTCACTGAATTGATTTAAAATAAAAATAAAAATGCAGTAAATATATGGTCTTAAATCCAGGTGATATTTCTAATTAAAGTAAATACATTGAATAAATGAGGTATATATAAATGCTGGATTAACATTCAGCACTTGATTCAATAGTTGAGGCTAGCACTCAGATTTATACTACGGTCTGTAACCCTGAAACCTGAATGCAAGTGGTTATTCTTAGTTATGCAACTACATGCCTTGTGAATGTTTTGTTCCATATGGACCTAACAATGACCTCACTGGTGGGGTTGACCACACTTTCAGTTCCACTTGCCATTTGGGTCCACAAAATGAATTAACATAACTGTCTTTTCTACTAAAAATGATTCTGCTTTTTATAATTGCTCTGTAATAAAGATACCTATAAAAACTATTACCCATCAGTTTAGACTTATTCTTAGTTTTAATTGCAACCATTCTGTGAATGGTTTGAAGAGAAATTTTCTGTCTGCCTGACCTAACACCTCTCAATTGGAGAAACTGCAGTAATGCAGTATAATGTGGTGAATGTAAGTCTTGTAGTAGTTAAAAAAAATGATAAAAGCAGCAATTATCTCACGAATGCTCACTGTGAAAAAGAAAATCTCATGATGTGGATTTTTCAAAGAAATGAATGATATGATACTGAATAAATTGTCTCTTCCAATATTATACTAGCTTTGCAAGCAGACCTCTTGAATGAGGGATGGATATGCTTATTGTAATTAGTTTCTGTCTAAGAAAAGATGAAGTCTATTTTGCAAGAAAGAATTGAGCCAAAAAGTACAGCTAAGAGTCAAACTATATGTTTTGTGGAGAATCTATGCTTGATCTCATGATATGTTGTTGTGGTTTTCATTTTATAAATGAAACTATAGTATGGAAGACTTCCAATTCGTTCAAGCTAACAATTTTCCATGCAAAACGGCACCTGGAGCATCGTGTGATTGTGAGAAGCGATCTGCACGACACACACAATCGTGCGACTCTCCAGGGTAGGGCAGGAGCCGGTTGCACACCTTTTCATTATCGGCTAGAAGTTGAAAATGGTGTGTGATCGCGCATTGCTCCCAGGACCCACGCACACTTACCTGGCATGCAGAGCCTCCAGAGCCGCGCCGGTCACACTTCCTGCCCCAGAGCAGCCTGGGAAACTCCCAGGCTATACTACAGAAGGAAGAGGCAGGGCTCTTGAATGAGCAGGCAGCTCGTATGGAGTTGAAGGACCCTTGACGCAAGAGCCTCTTGCCAGAGTCTGCTCAGGCAATCCCCGCACCGCAGATCAAGAAGAAGGTAAGGTGCACAAAGGGCCCAAGGCTTTCATATATCTTTATATGTACATATTTTATAGATAAAATTTGAACCTGCCTATAGCACAGTTCTTTATCTTACGGCAGAAAAAAAATACAGGCATTTGTTCCCGATCACCACCATAGACATCAACTTGGAGGAAGATGATTTTGATGAAAAACAGAGAAAGGCATTGGGTGAACTGTAATCTTTCTTTAACTACTATTCCAAGTCATTTGTTGCATGACTGCATTTCAGTTTTTTAAAAAAAAGACTTGATAGATCAATCCCAGATCTCCCAGATAATATCTTTAGGCTTAAAATGATAACACAACAAAAGGCTCCACAATCTGATGAATAAGAAGGCAAATATCATCAGTGGTTCTTTTTTGTTTACTCTAAGCTGCTACTTAGGGAAGAGAGACTAGGAGACATGTTTGTGCCACTGTATTCACAGGAGCCAAAAGTGACATCTGTCAGACAAATTACTGCTGTCTTTGCAAGGGTTCAGTTTTAATGGTTTCTCTTGGAACAATTTGAAACTTTGAGCTTAAACTTAACTTTGAACTTTGTATCAATGTGTACTCTTGAGAGGTTGTGAATATGATTCTTCTTTCACAAGCTTAAAAATCAATCTTAATTTTTGTGTGTGTGTTTATTGCCATCATTGAAAAATGAAAGCACATCCAAATAGTTTACAGGCAGCTGAGAACTGGTCATGACAGAAGTATCCATTATGAGTTCCTGTCATTCCCTGCATAAGAACAGTGGAGAGTTGTGATTCATTTACAAGATGGAATATGGGACTGCTAACCATATATTCACATAAATTATGTATTCCCCTTGCTCTACGTGCCATCAAGATGACACCAAAGAGATTGTTTAAATGCTTAGTTATTCCTTTCAAAATACATAGCTTATTTTGTCATATTAAGGAATCATATCTAAGAAGGCACAGTTTTGAAAGGCCTCCAGAAGCAGTTTCTTAATTATGGCCATACCATGCAAAAGGGCCTCTGGAGTGTCGCGTGCTTGCGAGGAGTGTTTCAGATGACGTCCTTGCAATTGTGCGATGCTGCTGGGGCCAGCAGGCACCGATCACACACTATTTCACACTATTTCATTATTTCATTTTCAGCTTGTAACCAAAAATGGTGCGCGGTCATGCATTGCTCCAGGGCCCCACATGCACTTACCTTGTGTGTCGAGCTCCGGAGCTGCAGCCCTCACACTTCCTCCACCAGCGCAGCCTGGGAAAATACCGGTCAGCAGCTCCTGTGGAGCCAAAGCAGCAGAGACATGAGAGCCTCTTGCAAGTGGCTGCTTGCATGATCCCCACACCCTGGCGCCAGACAAGGGTAAGGTGCGTAAGGGGCCTTTTTAAAAAACTGTGTTCTTTTTAACACAGCCTCTATGTTTCTACATATACAGCCATGAACCAGGAGGTTGTAGACTAGAAAGTCAACAAAGTTCTCTTGAGCCAAATACATTTATACATTTGAAGACTGATAAAAACGTTCATAAAATGACAGGGAGGTTTTTAAAGAATGATAAAATCCCAGCCCAATTTATACCAGATTCTAAGCTTGTGAAGAATCCTCACCATTTCTACCTAAGACATCCTCTACCAATAAGGTAAATCTATTATGTTTTTTATTTATCCTTCTCCTAATTTGACAGTATTGTCAGGGGTGTGGTTATAGTGGGTGAGGGAAAGAAATAAAGCCATTGTCCCCTCCAAATTAGCATTCTATTTCCTAAGATAAAATTATCCTTCAATTCCCAAATTTCTACCAAAAAAAATTATTGTTTTGAGGGTGAGAATTCTTATTTTGGGGGGCAGTGGTTTTACTACTCCACTATCCCGCTTAATAGCAACATCTCTGACTATAGTATCAGATTTGTTTTATTTAGAAGGCTCTACAAAGAAAAGGTGGTAAGTAAGCCAGGAACACAAACTTCCTGATAACACACAGTTTGCTAGCACTTGATGTAGTTAAAGGTCATAATGCATATGTCTTTCTAATACTATTCTAATACTATTGAATTAACAGGAGCTTGCAGCTTAGGCCTATCCAAAAGACTGTGATGCCAAAGGCAAAGGACATTCCATGTACAAAAATGTAAAAATGTAGTTAAAATGGATTCATTGTGCTGTAATTGTGTGTAGTGTAAAAGGGCCTCTATCCAAGGCCCAAAGACTTTTTGTCAAGGCATTTCAGGGTTCTGAGTCAGGTAATTTGTTCACAACAACCAGTTATCACTTTCCATTCCTCAGAAAACAAAACAAAATATAAACCTTTACATTCAGAATTTGAAGCCTCTGTAATCTTACCACCACCAAAGCTGTGCTGCACAAAAGCCACCCATATGTGGTGATCAATTTACTATTTCTCTCCTCTCTCCATTGAAAAGATTTGTTTTGCCTACTGTGTACCCAATCATGTGCTATGGAAACTAAATTTTCCCTATGCATCTAGTCTCCAAATTCAATTTCATCATTGCTAAAGAACTTTGTGTGCTCTCTGATTGGCAGACTGCAATTGTTCGCTTCCATTTTTGTATGTTCCTAGGGAGCTGGACAAACTAGGAAAGAGGGGAGAGTAAAATCTAATTTTCTTCCTGTACATCACAGGTGGGACTCATGTAGCCTTCCAGATGTTGTTGAACTACTGCCCCCCATGAGCCCAGGCAGCATAGCCAAGGGTGAGACATGCTGGGTGTTATGGCACAGTAATCTCAGGGTGCAACACTGTTCCCACCCATGCTGAAAATACTAGTTATAATAAAATTGTGTGATAGTCAAGCTTCAACATAGTATTCTTATTTGACCTCCTTTGTTTAAGCAGAGAGTACAAGCAAACACCTCAATAGAAGTGTTTTCTTTTTTTTCCTAGTTGAAAATGTAGGCAAATGACTAAATGCATTTGTTTCTGTGTGACTTCAAGTCATTTCAAGTGACCCAAACCTATCATGGGATTTCTGAGGTTGGCAGTGTATGACGCACCCAAGGTCACCCAATGGGTTTCCATGGCCAGGTAAGGATTTGAAGCCTGGTCTCCAGGGTCATAGCCCAACGTGCAAACTGCTACACCACACTGGTTCTCCTGAACGCATCACCTGAATGTATTAGCACCAGTTCTACTCCTTATTATGGTAGACATAGCACCCTCACTGCAACATACTGAAATAAAGAGTGCTGCTTTTAATTTTCTGTCCCACCCACTCAAATTTGATTCTGTGAATGATCATTGGCTTCTACTTATCTATGAAAGTTTTAGTGGATTAATATAAAATACAATACCTGCCTAGAGCCCTGTGTTGTGTGTTCTGCATCTATAGTGCGTGAGTGCATTTATATGTGTGAACACACACCCACACACACAGAGTAGTTCAACTTTTAGTGCTATGGTGCAGAGAGGGAAGAAACTTTGGTTTATGTATTTCACCCACCACACTTTCAATTTTGCTTAACGTTGAATACTTTGTACTGAATAACTGGGACTTTTTTTAAAAAGTGTTCTTCGAAAAAGAAATAGTATTTACTTGTTGCTCTCATGTGCTTAAAGGATGCATTATAAAACGACTCACTGTCAGCCTGTATATGAGATTCTTGTTTTGATGAATCCATATAGGTCCAGCAATGTACACTTTAAGTCCCTGAATCACAGTGGGGTTACAGCAGCTTAGTAATGCGCTGAATTCTAATTGCTCACATTTCTTTGCATCAAATCAAATTCATTTCTCCAAAACTGACATGACTTCCCTGATGGAGGACAGAAAGAGACAGACACATAGCACATTGCAGAATAACATCCCAGTAAATTATGGAGGGTGTGGGGGTAGGAGAAAACTAAGCCTTTTAGGGTTTAGTTGTTTGCAAGTTTGAGAACTATACTTCAAGTGGAAGAAGCAGCAGGCCTATAGAACCATTTGTCTTGGACAACACACTAACAGTTGCCAGCACAAAAGCAAAGGCATTGGAGGATGTTCTAAGCAAGATTGAACTGAAGAGTCTCTGACGATAACCAGAGCAATAGAGTGAATCAGATTTCCTAGGAGAGAGGTCAAGTATGGTTCATTTGACTGACTGTGCTATAAAGCGACAGAGAAAAAACTCAGCTGAAACTATCCACCCATGCAACTATTCCATTCTGGAATTTTGAAAGACAAACTTTCAGGCAGGCCAGACACCAAACTTCAGGTACGGGGAAGCTTCCCTTACATTGGAACGGGCTATAGGTCACCAATGTTCAGAAGAGATAATTTTTGTCTGCCCCCGTCTACTGTACTTAGGCTCATTATCAAGAAACACAGACACACAAGTTGCGACTGAGGTCAAACAAAAACATTGTGAAGATCAAAACCTAACTCATTTTCCATAGCAGAACCTATTTCTGCCTTTCATTCTTTTCCTTTTGAAACTACCATGGCCACAAGTATGTAAGGCTGAGAAGAAATGAGAAACGTTATATTTTTTATTATTATTATTATTTACAGGGTAAATCCAAGGTATTTTTCCTGCCTGAAGGAAAGAAAAAAAATATCACATACCCTCCCATTCCATATGCAAAATCTAAATAGACTGGCACTTGAATTTTCTTCAATACCACTAATGGGACAGTATAATCTGTTGCACTTGAAAGCTTCAGACCAGGTTAGGGAACACAAGACAGGCTGAGTGGCAGGCATCTCTCTTCTACAACACTTTTCTGCTTCCCTCAAGGATCTGCTGCTTTAGTGTCTCCTTCTAAATAAAGGTAACATTGACCCTGTCCACTTATTGTAATTATGTGTTATACTTCCTTCAAAATGAGATAGATGATGGGGTGAACTAAGATGATTTTATTTAACTGTTTTAGTCCCATAAAGCTGTAGTGAAGCATCACAAGTGCATAACTGAGTCCAGAGTTCATCTCCCAGCCCCTCACTCACTGTCAAAGGTGAGAGCACCCCTGTTCCCAATGTCATCCTGTATTTCTACGGGCAAACATCAGCTAGCTGGTCATTCCTGACCAGGAAGATCCTCCCAGACCTCCAAGTCCCACAACTTTGATGGGAGCCCACTCTGGGCCAGTCGCAAATTTTATTCCCCTTTTTACACCCAGGCCTTGACCAACCATAGGTGCAACTCAGGAAACCCATTTTACTAACCATGCCCCATAGGTGCCTACTGATCACATTTCCTTCCTCACTTTCCCACTTACTGCTCAGTGACTGAACTGAACTTTAAGACAATTTTCCCAATGCGAGGAAGACACTCAGTGTAGAGTAGTGAAAAATTACCAACCTCCTTTTCTCAAACGTACCAGTCAGGTGAGGGGACCAACAATTCCTACTTATTCCTGTGGCAACCAGCAGAAACCTAAACTAAACCTTAGGGTGGGATGGTGGACAGACTATAAAAGCAGCAAGAATCTAGTGCAGAGGATGGGAGGGTGTAAAGGCCTTCTTTTTCTTCCACTGAAATCAGCTGTGTGTAGAAACACAGAGCATCACAACAGTGCCTCTCCTTCTCCTGAAGGAGTGCAAACCCTCCCTGTCCTTTCAGCTACCAAACACAACACAGAGACAATAAGGAAATTGCAAGAGTATACATAGTTTTGTTATTTTATTCTTCTAACAGCTCTTTAAGGTGGCAATGATGAGAGATGTTTGCTATCCTGAGGTGATAGAACCATGCCATTGTTGTGTGGGGAATCTAAATTCAGAAATCATACTATTTCAATCAAAAAATTGACATATTGCCTACAGATTTCATCTAGTAGATGATTTTGCACCTTTGTGGTTTGATCTATGGCTGACTAGACTTTAAAAACCCACATAGTTATTTTGTAATGAGAATTTAGTAAACACAAAAGGGAAAAGTGGAAACAAGAAGAAGCAAGATCTGAGAAGCCATTTTAAATCTAAATTCCTGTATGTTTAATTAATTTGGAGATGAATCTGCGATATTTTATGATGGGCTAGCACCTGCATGCCAGAAGGGAGAAAGAAGAGCATTGATTAATTTGCTATCAGTTATCTTCATGTAGCAGTTATTTTAAATTACTTTCAATTCTGTGTTGTTTATACATCGTTGGAGAATGAATGAGGTAAACAACCCACAACTGCGATTTCTTATACTGTAAGTGGTCATGCAATATGATTGTTCATGAGGAACAGCCAGGAAGCAGTCACTGCTTCCTCTTAGTATCTGCTTTGTGAGGTGGCTGCTTTACAATGCCTAATGATGAGTTCCTGTCATAAAAGCAATATAATTGGTTGACATCTACTATATATAGAACATGGCTGACCAGTTCCAAGGGACAGGATCTATGTAAGGACCTGTCAATGGCTGAATGGGCCTCAAAAATATCAAACAAACAAAACAAAACAAAACAAAAACAAACTGGACATAATCAGAAATCTATTTCATCTTTTATATATATGTATATATGTTTACATATATGCTATATATATACATGTATATACTATACAGATATACTATCTGTACTATAAATATATTCTATAAAACACACACACACACACACATATTAGGGATAGAAATACACACATATACACACATATACATATGTACCAACTTGACAGAAGATGAATGCATGCATTCTTTGCTGTACCATTTTCCAGTGAGTCTTATCATTTTCACTGATTCCAATAAGATATATAACAAATATACATTCCCAGGGATGCATGTACGCTGGGATGCTGCAGAAGTATTTAAAAAATGTTAAAAAAAAGAAGGAAGGAAGGAAGAAAAGAAGAAAGGATGAATGAACGAATAGGCAGAGACTGTGATGCTAGATGCAGAATTTGGCTTCTTCCCCTCCAGCTAAAAGCAAATTCCTTATCAGTACCACTGTGAAGGGATACTAGAAAGTCTGTGGACAATCGCAGCTGAAATTTCAAACTATAAAGTTTTCCCAGTGAGGCTCTGGTCTTTCCCATAACTCATACCTTCAATCCAAAATTTGAAAAACCAGAACAACAACAACAACAAAAAATACACATTAGCAAGTCTGTTTCTCACCTAGAGAACTCTGGCTACTGGATGAACGATAGGGAGAGGGAGAGAATGGTAGAAAAAAAGAAAAGAAAAGATGTACTGAATCCTGAGAACCAGGGTTTGAAGAACACTCATGATGAAAATATCTCGATTCTTCTTCTTATGTAGCCTGCCCCCTTCCAAAAAGTGTGAGACTCTCTTGAGTGACCTGGACTGCTATGCAGGGTCCAAAGGGATTGGTAGCAGCCACTAGTATAATGTGGAGCCCTGCTTCTGCAATGTGATTTGATATACTACTTCTAATTCTCCCTTTACCCAGGATTCCCCTGCACCTTATCCCATTCCATTCTGGAAAGTTCACTAATCTCACACAGAACTTTTGTGGGGCTGGTGTGGGGCTGCGCCTTCAGTAAAGAGGAGAAGATTGAGACCACCAGTTTTTGAAAGCTTCCTTTTGTCACATTTATAAAAAAAATCATCCCATGTAGTTTGTTTTTTACCCCAAAGATGTTTAATTGTATTTATTACATGCATATAATACACAATGTAATACAGAATCTATTACCATAACCGATCATAAAATCAAAAAAATATAATTTATATTACCTTAGTTTCAGCCTTAATAATTATTATACCTTAGTTTTCCTTCAAAGCAATTGTTGAAATGTCCCCCATTTCTCCTTTAAGGAATTATATAAGCAAGATCAGTCTTCTCTGAATTTGTCCAATGTTTTATCTTTAAGGAACATAATTAATTTAGCTATTTACGTTTTACCATATAGTTCATATAACCAATCTTCTATATCAGGTATTTTCTCCTTTTGCCTTTATTTGGCAAATAAAAATCCTGGCTTTAGTAATCATATATAATTTTTTTAACATATCCCTCTAGTGCCTTGGTCATATTTAATAAATAAAATTCAGGTTTTATTTAATAAATTAAATATCTTATTTACTTTATTACAACCTGAGTTTTATTTACCTGAATTTTATCCTAAGCATTTTTCTTTTAAAAAATCACATCTGCTACAGAATATATGTCTTGATACAGATGTTACCAGGTGATACACCCCTATTCCTTGATATGCTTTAATTGACATCCTGGGGTTTATAGTTTAGGGAGGAGCATTTAGAATTCTCAGCCAGAGAGCTCTTTGGCCTCAGTAAACTACAAACCCCAGAATTCCACAGGATGTTGAAAGTGGAAGAATAGCACTATAACAGTGTAGGACAGTGGTTCTCAACCTGTGGGTCCCCAGATGTTTCTAGACTTCAGCTCCCAGAAGCCCTGAGTATTGACCATAGTGGCTGGGGCTTCTGGGAGCTGAAGTCCACAAACATCTGGGGACCCACAGGTTGAGAACCACTGGTGTAGGATGTAAATGGGTGGGATGGGTTGACTGAATCCTTGAATCCTGGGCAGAGATTCGAGATTTGCAAATCTGAAAATAAGTAAATCAAATCTTTCTAATCCCCCAACCAAATAGTTTGTTGGAGACCGGGAAGCCTGAAAACCTGGGAGACCGAGATGCCTGAAAACGTGGGAGACCGGATATGTAAGACGAGATGGCACGTAGGTGAGTTTTTCACTTGGAGTAATAATGGCCTTTGCTAACAATTTCAGAAAAAACAATTTCAGAAATTCAGAAAGTATTCTAAGATATTTAAATTGAACATTTAATATTTAAGTTCAGCACTTGACTGGAATGTACAGTCTTGAGATTTCAAAGACAGCTGAAAGATTCCTTTGCATAGCTTCCTTGCAAACCTTTTTCAGACACAATTCTGGGCTTTGTAGTTTTACCAAGTGTCATAGCCTTCTCTGCCAAAGTGTGCTCGTGCATTGTCAGACTACAAACCCCAAGATGCCATAAGGAGCTATGCAAAGAAAAACCAGTTTTGAGCTAGATTATCTCTGTACTGTATTATGTGGCCCTGTTTAAACAGGCAGAAAACTGTGGGATTAATCCACATTTTCCTACTTGTGTAGAAAGGGCCTTCATGTCATTTTCACTCTGGGAAGATCCTGAGGGAAAATTATGACAATTGTCGTGGCCAGATTTCTTCTGAGAGTGTGTCTTGCCCAAGGTTATCGTTCTTTCCTTTGCTTTTTAAATCCTTAAAAAAAAAAAAAAGGATTCAAAAGATTTGAGATTTGTGAGATTTGTGGATTCCCAGAACCTTCCAGAGATTCCAGGGATTCAGATTTGGATTCAGCCTCTCCTTTGAGTTAATATTCTCCACTGTTTTGCGGAGGCACTGTCATCACAGGTGGACCCCTGAGGCAGCCCATGTTTTGAAGTAACACAGACTGGATCATCTGAGATGAATTGCATAGAATGACCTTACATTTTATTTTCTTTTATTTTTAGCATACAACCCTTCAGACAGATGCAGGCAGAGTTTGATGTGAGTGTAGAAACTGGAGGGGTATTGCTGGATTCCCACTTCCCTATGTAAATTGCCATTTTGGCAGTAAGCTGGATACATCTTGCCTTGGAAATTCATACATTTTCAAGACATGCAATGCACTTTAGCAAAGAAAATAAACACTTTATGAAAGTATGTGGCCATTTGAAAATGCATTGAAATGTATATATATTTTACAAAATGTTTCTAAACACACTATACTAAGTAGGAAAGTGCATGCATTAAAAATGCACATTTTTTAAAAAAAATATATACAAAAATACAGACAAATATCCAGGTGAGAAGAAAAGAAAGTCTTGCTGCATAAAATGGAACCAGGGGAGGAGTGAGATGACAGCAGGATTCCAAGAAGCTCTATGAAAATATCAATGACAAATTTTTACATCCTCATGGACAGTAAAAATGAAGTCTGAGCGACAATGTTTTCAAGGATGATGCTGAAAGGAGAGAGAGAGAGAGATTTGTACAGTAATCATCAGTAATTACAGACAAAAGAAATAGCAATAGTTTTTAGTGGTGTCGTGTGCTTGTTTTGTTCTAGGAAGGAAGGAAGGAAGGAAGGAGCTGAATTATGTAGGTAATAAAGAGGCGCCTTTACATTTGATTTGTGCTTTTGCATTTTTCTCCTTTTACCTGCTGAAAGATAGGAAGTGCAGATTCTTTGAAAAGCATATTTTAAAGCAAGCAATTTACTTAATAAGATGCAGATCCTAGAAAATGTGTGGGTATTTGAAAACATAATCAGAAAAGGTAGAGTTTTTCTTTTCTTCCCAGCATTACCCAGTGGTTCAAATTGTATAGTGGGATGTAATCAGCTCTAAGTGTCTTTGGATAGGATAATTTCCGCAGACAATGAAATAGCTGTCTTTGTGCAAAACATGGATCTTAAAGGCACATACTTGAGGCTGTGATCTGGTAGTGAAGGCTTGCCTAGACAAAGCACTTACACCTTTTGACTTGGAAAACTTCTCTGATGCATATTTTAAGGTATTTTGTTCCCAGTATTTTACAAGCAGTCTTCTCCATACACATTCAAAGGCAGCAAACAAATAGGGGAGCAGATGTTAAGGGAAGGTTTCATTCATTTGATGTATGCTACTGTTGCGCTTCAGACATTAGAAAGAACTAACCCCTTTTCAGTTTCCTTTGCAGATGTGGAATCGCTGCTTGAGAATGATTTTAAAAAGAAAAAGTCTTTTAGTAAAGCTGAACGGTCCATTCTGGAGATGTGCAAATAAGAAAATATTAATAAGCCCCTTAATTTAGTTTTTTTCCCCTCCCCTATGCACATAGTTATGAAGGGGGAAAAAACGTGTTGATATAATGTTTGTGTCAATTTATAACAAATGAAGCTTGAGATTCAGAGAAAAAAAAATAGGACCTCTAATATAATGTTCATACCAATATGGTCTGAAATTAGATTAAACTTTTATCAGTAAATATAAACACTCACAAGTTATCTCATCATCTATAACACATCAGGACAACCTGTTAAGAAAATCTGCAAAATCTGTTAAACAAAAAGTTTTTAAATTTTTAATGTTTTATTTTTTTTTAAAAAAATATACATTTTACTTCATTTTATTTTGCATTCCTGGATTATTCTGCAACAGTTTGCTAAAAACTTTTTTTAAGGAGGCAGGGGGACCCAACTGTTTTCAGCACAATTACACTGAGTTTTGAGCAACAAACTTTTGCATTTTTTTTTTTTGCTAAAATGTCACAAAATGTAAAAGAAAAGGGGGGAAAAACACCTCTCAAAGCAGTTGATTACTTTCTGGACAACGTTTGTCAATGCTTTAAGATATGCTTTCCCTCAGAGCACGAGAAAAAAAATTAAGTGTTCCTCACATTCTGGAAAAAAATTTGAAAAATCACTGGAATGTGTGCAAAATCTTGTGTAATTTTGCCCTGTGGGGAGATAACATTTTGAAGTATTTATTCTTTCCTGCCTGAATGAAATAAGAAAAAAAAAATCATCACTAGGAGGTGACTGGCACTGGCACTGGCACTGATACTCTCCATATAAGTGTTCCTTGTCTCCGTGACAGGTCATAATGAAGCAGAGTGAAACGAGAGATATTTTTCTCCACTGACGGCATCAGTAATGGATCTTTCTCCTTCCCAGAAGCCTGTGCTCTGAGAAAAAGCAAGAAATCCTGCCAATCTGAGTCCTTCTGTCAGCTTGTGAATGGGACTGGAGAAGCTAAAGCAGAAGTATGAATCTAGTCTGCAAACCGGCTGAGGCTAGTCTCCTGCTCTCTTCTCAACTGTTAACACAGAGTTTTATTCAAGGGAAATGGAAGGTGGAGAAAGCAGGAGCAGTGCCAAGCTACTGCTGCAAACCCTCAATGAGGTGCTGGCTATGGTGAGAATAGCAGAAAAGCCTCAGACAAAATAATATAAGCAATATAAAAGGGGACGGCAATAACCTATGGGAATGATGGCAGGGGCAGCGGCCGCCACAAAGCATAGGTAAAGGCAGCAGCAGGTAACTTTTACTGGCACTTTGGGTGGCAGCAGCCTCAGGATACTGAGCAGTTGTGGTGGAACAGAAGGAAACTAAAACAGTTTGAGAGATGGTCGCTAGTTGCCTTCATGAGAACAGCCCCCCCACTTTCCTTGCCTATTTGTATAGTTCTGTGACTTCTTTGTCAGAGAACAGCATGCATATCCAGTACAAAGGCAGATTGCCTGAGAATGAGAACTGTTTAGAAGAACAAGGTAGAATTCCCCATCCCCACCCCGCTTCCTCAACGTAGTGGGATTGGCAAGGCAAGCACTCTGAGCCCACCATTTGTAGATGTGCTTCCCCAGCAAACATTTCAGTTTGTCCCTGTGTCACATATAGTGTGAGTTCTTACAAGGATTTGAGCGGGAACTCATCTGGGTTTTCCCTTGATAGGAGAGAGCTTAATATTTTTATTTTTTATTTTTTTATTTGTTTAGGCACAGGCTTGGGTAAGCCTAGAAGCTGATAATGACAATTCAGATTCCTTGGCATCTTAGCCTGATATTCTAGTCAGGCAGGTGTCGTGAATGAGGAATGTCCCTATCAACTTCTTGTTTTTAATTTTTCAATTTTTTTCATTAACCAGCAAATCAACTTCATTTCAGCACCACTGTTTTCCCCAAAACCTTTTTACTAATTCAGGGACTGTCAGTTAGTTCAGCACTGTCATTGGAAGGGCATGGTCCCTCCAGTTAGTGCTAATCCAAGGGTTTCCTTAAATTCCTTAAGCACAGTGACACTGATGAGTATAGTTTGGATTCCCCCCCCCCATACCTTGTGAGTCTTTCAGATTTTATAAGCTATCACATTTTCTTTTGAATAAACTCATGTATAACTGATAACTGTGAAGAACTTTAGCACTTTCTACTCCCATAACTCCAGTGCCTTAATCTTTGGAGCAACTGCCTTCTTGTATGTTAAGAGAATCCCCGTTCTTTCTTTTCCAACTGGAAATATTTGATTATAACTATATCTTAGGAAGGGGAGGGCTCTATTGTAGCATAGAATATGAAATTACTCATGATCAGGGTGATGATCCCAAGTGTGGCCCGTTTCCACACAACACTGTTATAGCACTATTATTCCACTTTCAACATCCTATGAATCCTGAGGTTTCCAGTTTAGTGAGGCGCATTTAGAATTCTCAGCCAGAGAGCTCTATGAACAGAATGCCACAGGATGTTGAAAGTGGAATAATAGTACTATAAGATGTAGTGCAGAAATGGCCATAGACTGGAATAGGTCAATCATCTGAGGTTTAGTATAGCCACTGCCTCTCCTGACCTCTCTGTGGGCCCTTCCTAGCAGGGAGAGTATGGATCTATTATTCTAGTCTGACTCCAGGAAGCCCATCTCCTTTGCATCCTTTGTGGTGACTGGTGCTGACATTGATACTTTTCATATGACGAGGGACAGCATCATGAAAAGCATCAGCACATGAAGCCAAAAGGTGGAAAATTTTAGCCTCTTTTTGCCACAGCTGCACATGTGTTCAGTTAGGAAATAAATAAATAAATCTTCAGATTGAGAGAAGGAAGAGGAGAAATCTACGTCTATACCTATTCATGACAGACTACAATAAATCATTAATGCTCTGTAGCTTTATTTTGAGATTAACAATCTTTTTTATTTCTTCACTTAGCCTGGAGGACACTGAAGCATGCTATATAGACTCCTCCCTGCGACTACACACATGCCATAGCACATAGATTGTAAATGCTTGCAGAGGTGTGGGCTATTCACATAAAGTGCACCCAAATATTTTAGTCTACTGCATATGTTTGCATTGTGTGCGTGAATGCTGGAAGGAGGCCAATATCATGTGCAGTGTTGGGAGAAGCAGGGCTCTGGGATGATGTCCCACGCCAGTGTCTCATTGCACTAGGGTGATGTCCATATCATTTGTACATAGAGATAATTTTTAGTACTGCAATGAAGTTTCCTTTTCTGAAAACAAGACTGTAAGTGAATCAAAAGGAAAGAAAGAAATAAGGGAAAGTAGGAAGTAAGAAGGTATAATCTTTCTGTTGAGGGTAAAGACAAACAAATCATACTTGCATACAGCCTTTATTTGCACTATCCCCAAATGGTGCTTTTGGACTTTGGCACCTAAATCCCCTTTGTTGTAGCTGGCTTGGCACAGTGTGTCATTGAATGTTAGTGTCTTCCTTCACAGATGCCTTCATATTTCAGTTCCACAGCTTGCCACCAAATTTTGGAAGCAAGATGTGATCAATGGCAGGCATTGGAGTGGGAAAAATTGGTCTCCCAGACCAACAAAAGTTGCTCACTTCTACTCTAAAGTAATTTGTATCAGCATTCTAGAGTTGGGGATGTTATTCCTCTGTATGTATGAATCTAAATTTTCATATTAAAAAGTATTATCAAAACATGCCCACAGGATGAAGATCACAAAATACCATGTCCAGTCATGAGCAGGTGAAAACTACAGGGGAAATTGATGTTGTGATGTCTTGTGCACTTCAGAAATGATGTTGTATGACTGTTATTGGGCACGCTATAGTTTGCTTTGCAGTCTTTGTAGAGTGGGTGTCCCATACAATGATAATAATGGGGTGACAGAAACAAACCTTGTTGACATGTGAGATAGGAGCAGAATTGCCATCAGCAGCATCTTCGGTCTGGCATCATTCTTCAGTGTGGCAGACAGTATGGCTCAACACAAACCATGGAAAGATATCCATTTGTTTTCAGAGAAATTCTTGAACATGAGTGGGGGGAGTGTAGACAGAAAGAGAGAGAATGTGGTTGCCTCAACTGTAAATGGGTTGTCCTGAATCTTATCAGTAGTCCCAATAAAAGTAGTCCCAATAAAAGTAGATCCACTGAATCAACAGTTCAATGCTAACACAGTATTTATATAAATCCCATAGATTCTATACATTGTTTTAACTCAGGACTGCCAGTGGTACTCAAGACTCTTTTTACAATGAGGAATGCTGCTAGGTTGAGGCTATTGCTAGTTTCAGCTCTTGATGTGGTGGCAAAGAGGTATTGTTGTTGTTGTTGATGATGATGATGATGATTCTACTATAGTAAATAAACATGTTTACTTTTTTAAAATTATCACTATCATCATCATTATCATCATCATCATCCAGTCTGTCTGTACACTGCCACTGAAAACTTCTTGCAGCAATTTACTATATGGGAGCAGGGGTTCCTAAGCATTTCTACAGCTGTGTCTTCAAGAAGATCACATACTCACAAATTGCTAAATGGTCATGGGAGTAGGCTGAAAATTTGCAGGGGTTTGGGTAAGGGGGAAAAGGCTAGGTAAACTTGGTTTATGCCCTGCTAAGATGACACAGGATATTGACAAACAATGTAAATGTAGGGCTGAGACCCTTGAATCCTTAACATACATTCTTTGAAACTCTATTTGTATGAAGGAATAAACACAATTTTCTCTTTTTTATTTTTAAAGAGTAAAATAACATAAAAATAATTTAAGCATTATAATAATAAAAAAATCCCCTTTGCATGAATTTCAGGCATATCCTAATGAGATATTTGCCAGGTATTATTTAGCAGACCAGATGTTTTTACCCAAGTTGTAAATATCTATCTAACTGCAATACAAAAGAGGGTTCTGTTAATAGCTATTCTTTTTTTATCTTTTATATTTTGTAAGCATAATTGTGTGCTGGTAACAGATCATGTGGTCATAATAAAAGTACTGATTGATTTTTAATGGAAACCACTAGAATATCTTAAATATTTGAAACAAATTATAGAATTTACAGAAAGTATGAAAGTATATAGCAGAAGTTCTTGACTGGGAAAGAGGAGAACACTGCACATGTGTTACATAGGGAGCCTGAAACAAGTATGCACTTCTTACTCCATTGCCAGTGGTGCTGCTTCAGACTAGCTCCACCAGAGGACAGATGTCTGATAGGAAACCCCACAGCATCAGCAATTGGTCTTGTGTATTATGTGATCCAGGGGCTCATGTGTGTGGACTTCCTGCTAGTGTAGAACAGGTAGCCGTCATGAGTTGTTTATATTTAGGAATACTTTTCAAATACTCATGCTCAATATAATTATCATACTGTCAAGACACATGCAGCTGGGATGGATTTAGTCTGAGGATAACATTGGGGGCATGGAAAGAACATGCCTCACTTGTCTTTCAGCATGTCAGTAACCTAAACTCAAGCAACACACAAAGAGCACAAAGTGGCAGGATCATCTAGACTAATTCTTTGATTTATTACTGGAAAGGCTGAAAGAAAGATAAAACATTTTATCAACCATTTAAGTGGCAATGATTTTATAAGAGTGAACTCATAATAAACAACCTGCATTTTATTTCTGTTGATGCTCAAGTTGCACACAGGTGTTTCTTATGCAAGTGTGACAGCTGCTGAGAACTTAAGCAAAGTTAAAGCATAAGGAAGAACAATTTAAGACACCAGACAAACAAGGAAATAAACAATACTGAGCAGTTCTTGCTATCAGACACTGGCACTGAAGCCTTAAATCTGCATTGCAAGTAGAGGTAATAAAAATGCCTCTACAACAATAAGAAAAGTTAGACTGGAATGTTACAATGAATAAGGCATTATGAATTGAAGTAAGAATATTGGGCATAAGGTGCAAGTCTGATGAGCTATACTATTGCAACTGATGCATCAGAATACACATTTGTTGACCAATCAAAGAAATGACAAGACCAGACACATGAAATGGGTTGTTAAATATGCCACTTTATTGAAATCTATCATATTTAGAATTTACCCTCCTGGGACCTGCAAAGGTGGGGAGCAATCTAGTGTGGGAGCAGCTAAGGCAGATAGTTCCTTATCCTGTCTCAGGCCCCATCAATGCATCAGGAGTCTCCCTCACTTTGCCACACCTGCTGAGTCTGTATGATAGACCATAAGATCTCTACCCTATCCAGTTCATGTGGCCAAGGTGCATATTGAGAATTGCCTGGAGGACGAGGGTTTTCCTGTCAGTTCTTCTACATCATTTCCACCAAGATGTATGATTAGAATATGTGGTGAAGGCTCCTGGTGATCCCCAAACAACATGGGCATGAGGGCATACCACCAAAGACCTCTCTTGTCCAACCATTCCACTATTGTTGCCTAATCCCAACTAAGCTTTGAAATGGCTACCGCATGCCTGCTGAGCCACCCAGTAAACCATTAGGTGGCTACAGATCAGCACACATTGCCTCATCAGCTACAACCTAGGATCTGAAGAAAACAAAAGAAGGTAAATCATCTTAAAATTGCAGTGAACGTATGTACTTCTGGTGTGCCAAAGACTTCTACCACCCTATTCTCTGGATAGTTTGTGTATCCATGCCCAATGCCGAAGCAGTGGATGTTGTGCCAATTTTAAATGAGTGTGTGCAAACTTGACAAATTAAGACCTACTGCAGATAGAGCCTGGGAGGTCATTGTCCAAAACTGGAATTTAGTCAAAGGTGCAAGGTCTGTGTGGCAAAAGAAAGGGTCAATGCATACTTCACTGAATTGCTGCAGTTCCAAGACTGGGCAGATAGACTGGTCACTACACTCCATCAGCTGCAGCTTAGTGCCCATTCTGTACTAATCAGTCTTCGAGGAGTGAATTTTTTAGCATAAATTGGTGGCCTTCTATGTGTACATCCTAAATTTAAGTGCCCTGCCAGTCCTGTCACCCTTGGATCCACCACCTATTACCTCAATTTTAATAGTCTCAAAAAGTCAGTAAAAGTTATAGTATGAAATAGAAGGTTTCACATTGGGAGACAAAGATTCCAGTTTATACTTTTGAGTATAACCCCAGACAAGCTCTGGTTATCCATAGTGAAGGATGTACGAGTGGGTGAGACCAGACCATACCACTGCCAAGAAGTAGGCCTAGTAAATTGCTATATACGGCAAGCCACACCAGAGACTATAAACTCCAGAGTTTATAGAGCAAGCAGATAATATTAGGTGAAGCCACAATCAATTGGGGCATATTAGGCCAAAACATGTGGCAAGGAATCAGGCAGGGATTAAATGTTAGAGCATGGCAGGCCTGCTCTGCAGGACTCTCAGGACTGGAAGAGGAAGACATACCAAAGGTCTACCAGACCAGGCCAACTAAAAGCCCACTATTAGTGAGATGCAACGTTCTCATGGGAAGGATGCCAAGGGCCCACAAGGCTGAGCCACGTGGGAAGCCCACAGGTCCATTTTAACATTTCAGCCGAGAGAGGCTTGGCGTGGCAGAGAATGCTCCTCTGTGACCCCAGAAAGGCTGGTTAGATGGAAGATGGACAATTTTTGGTGAGTCTGGGGATCAGGGGCCCTCTACCTGCATAAATAGCCTAGTCTCCTGCCTCAGATTAACAAACCTTGTAATCCTACTCAACAAATGCAATGATATTGTTTCATCATTCTCAGTCTACCTGAAATATTCATTATTAGAAAAATCTAAAAAAAAAAGAAAGAAAGAAAGAAAGAAAGAAAGAAAGAAAGAAAGAAAGAAAGAAAGAAAGAAAGAAAAAAAGATTAGATTTACACTATTTCCACTATCAAGATGTTATGGCTTTATTTTAATCCAGGTAATGTAATAATACAATATGTTTTAAAATCAACAAAAGCTCTTCAGACACACATGCTAATTTGACAATAACAGTGGGATCTAATAAAGAACGCTGTGAAGAAGAAATTGAAGCTGAGAATTTCAAGGAGGTATTCAAGATTACACCTTTTGTTGTGTTTAGTGAACTGTGTGAAGACACTTTCACAATATTGAAACTTTTCCCCTGAACACTCTGACTCAAAGTGGAGCAGATTGTCAAGAGGTTGAATCATACCATGACTGACAAGTAAATATCCACATATGGATTGTTCCTTTAATAAACATTAAAGTGACTGAAGACATGGAAGAAAGAGAAATTCTGCATTAGAAGCAGATGATGATGATGATGATGATGATGGTGATGATGGTGATGATGACGATTTTGTTACCTGCCTCTCCTCAAAGCTTGAGGCAGGGTACAAGAAAGGTAAAATACAATTAAAACCAGTATGGTTAACTTTCAGTTTTCTTTCTTTTTGATCTGTATTCAGATTTTGGGTGCTTGACATGTGAAAATAATAAATTCTCTAGTATTTGTAGATGTTCTCACAGCTCTAAGTTATATAGAGGAGAGTAATCTCTTGAGTCAAATGAGACTACAATTCACCTTCAGGGTTTCTTTTCCCCCTTCCTCAACCTGGACAAGTCAAGTGGAGATGGGGCAGGCCGGTTGGCATATCTCCACATCCATTCCATGAGCATAATTTATGATTATTGGAATGGGCCTAGATTAGTGTGTATATTTATGGGTGAATGTGTATTCAATGTAATGTGTGTATAAACCTATGAGGACAGGACATAAGTAATTTCTATTAAATATTAAAAAGTCAAAGCAAAGGATTATATTGAGATACGTGTTCTTAGAATCATAGAAATGTAGAGTTGAAAGAGACCTCATGGGCCATCCAGTCCAACCCCCTGCCATGCAGGAAAACCCTCAAAGCACTCCCGGCAAGTGGCCATCCAGCCTCCGCTTAAAAACCTCCAAAGAGGGAGACTCCACCACACTCCGTGGCAGCACATTCCACTGCCGGACAGCCCTGACCGTCAGGAAATTCTTCCTGAGGTTCAGGTGGAATCTCCCCTCCTGAAGCTTGTATCCATTGCTCCTTGTCCTGGTCTCAAGAGCAGGAGAAAATAAGCCCACTCCCTCCTCGACATGACATCCCTTCAAATATTTAAACATGGCTATCACGTCCCCTCTCAACCTTCTCTTCTGCAAACTAAACATACCCAGCTCTCTAAGTCTGTCCTCGTAGGGCATGGCTTCCAGGCCCCTCACCATTTCGGTTGCCCTCCTCTGGACCTGCTCCAGCTTATCTATATCCTTCCTGAATTGGGGTGCCCAAAACTGGACACAGTATTCAAGATGAGGTCTAACCAAAGCAGAATAAAGTGATACCAATACCTCCCTCGATCTAGACACCATATTCCTACTGATGCAACCAAGAATTGTGTTGGCTTTCTTGGCTGCCGCATCACACTGCTGACTCATGTTCAGCTTGTAGTCTATTAAGACTTCTAGATCCCTTTCACACGTACTGTTAGCCAGCCACGTGTCCCCCATCTTATACTTCTACATACCATTTTTTCTGCCTAAGTGTAGGACCTTACATTTCTCTCTGTTGAATTTCATTTTGTTAGCCTTGGCCCAGCTCTCCAATCTGTCCAGGTCCTTTTGAATTTTGATCCTGTCCTCTGGCTTATTAGTAACCCCTCCCAATTTGGTGTCACCTGCAAATTTGATCAGCGGCCCCTCTATTCCTTCATCCAAGTCATTAATGAAAATATTGAACAGCACCGGGCCCAGGACAGAACCCTGCGGCACCCCGCTAGTCACTACTCTCCAGGATGAGAATCTGCCATTGGTGACCACCCTTTGGGTACGGTCAGTCAACCAGTTACAAATCCACCTGACAGTAGCCCTATCCAGTCCACATCTTACTAGCTTCTTTGCAAGAATGTCATGGGGAACTTTGTCAAAGGCCTTACTGAAATCAAGATATACTACGTCCACAGCATTCCCTTCATCTATCAAGCAAGTAACTCTATCATAAAAAGAGATAAGATTAGTCTGGCATGACTTATTTTTGAGAAATCCATGTTGACTTTTCATAATTACGGCATTGTTTTTTAAGTGATTAGAAACTGACTGTTTGATGATCTGCTCCAGGATCTTTCGAGGTACTGATGTCAGGCTGACTGGGCAATAATTATTTGGGTCCTCTTTTTTTCCCTTCTTGAAGATGGGGACAACATTTGCCCTCCTCCAGTCTGCCGGAACTTCTCCTGTCCTCCAAGAGTTTTCAAAGATTATAGCAAGAGGTTCCGCAATGACCTCTGCTAGTTCTTTTAAAATCCTAGGATGCAATTCATCTGGCCCTGGAGACTTGAATTCATCCAGTGTGGCCAGGTATTCCTGTACTACCTCTCTATCTATTCTGTGCTGCATTTCCCCCACTTCCTCATCTGCTCCCCAACCACCAGGTTGAGTGTTTTTATCCTTTTGGGAAAAAACTGAGGCAAAGAAGGTGTTGAAGAGTTCTGCCTTTTCTCTTCCTCCTGTTAATAATTCACCATCTTCCTTGTGCAGTGACCCTATCTTCTCCTTCTTTTTCCTTTTGCTGCGGACGTATTTAAAAAGCCCTTTTTATTGTTTTTAATGTCTCTGGCCAGCCTAAGTTCGTTCTGTGCTTTGGCCTTTCTGACCTTCTCCCTACATCTCTTGGCTACTTGCTTATAATCTTCTTTAGTGATTTGCCCCTTCTTCCATTTCCTGTACATGTTTTTCTTAACACTTAGCTCAGCTGAGAGTTCTTTAGTCAACCATTCCGGTTTCTTCAGATGCCTTCCCTTTTTCCTCCTTAATGGCACAGTTTTAGCCTGTGCCTTCAGTATCTCCCTTTTAAAGAACTCCCATGCATCCTGGACTCCTTTCCCTTTCACTAGCCTTGACCATGGGATTTCAGCCAGAAGCTCCTTCAGTTTACAGAAGTCTGCTTTTTTAAAATCTAAGACGAGTACCTGGCTACACTTGTCTTCTCCTCCCCACTGAATGCCAAATTCTAATAGGGCATGGTCACTCTCTCCTAAAGATCCAACCAGTTGTACGTCATTAACAAGGTCTTCCCTGTTGGTCAGGATCAGATCCAGAATATTTGATCCCTTTGTCGCCTCTTCCGCCTTCTGGACCATGAAATTGTCTGCAAGACAAGCAAGAAACTTGCTGGACCTTGCCGCCTTTGCAGAGTTTGACTGCCAACATATATCCGGGTAGTTGAAATCTCCCATTGTTACTGTATCTCTCCTTTTTGAATGTGCAGTCATTTGGTATATGAAAGCGCCATCGAGGTCCTCAGCCTGGGTTGGAGGTCTGTAGTAAACCCCCATTATAATATCCCTATTGTTTCTCGCTCCCTTAATTCTTACCCAGATGCTCTCGACCTGGCTTCCGGTGTTTAAGTCATGGATCTCTTCACAGGTGAAAACATCCTTGACATATAAGGCTACTCCTCCTCCTTTCTTATTTGGTCTATTTCTACAAAATAGGCTATACCCCTCTATTCCTTCATTCCAATCGTGAGACTCATCCCACCAGGTCTCAGTGATGCCTATCAAATCATATTTATTTTGTTGTACTAGGAGTTCAAATTCATCTTGTTTGTTTCCCATACTCCATGCATTAGTGCAGAGACACTTAAGTCCCCGTGCCCTTCCTGCAAGTCCCATAGCATTGTTTCCACCCCTCCCACGATTGGATGCTATTCCTACTTGGCCAATATTATTTGGGCTTTTTTCCTCTGCACTTGCCGAGTCCTTGTCCTGAATAATCTTGTCTCCCTCCCCAAATGCACTTAGTTTAAAGACCTCCTAATCCTCCTTGTGAGACTGTTTGGAAAAATGTTCCTGCCAAGTTTCGTGAGGTGCAGCCCATCCCTTGCCAGAAGCCCATGTTCATGGAATTTCAAACCATGATCCAAAAAGCCAAACTGTTGCCGGTGGCAAAATGTGCGGAGCCAGCTGTTGACCTCTACTATTGTCCTTTCCCTTCGTGCACCATATCCTTGAACATGGTGGACTGATGAAATGACCACCTGTGCACCAAGGTCCTTAAGCTTTGTCCCCATAAGCTTGTAGTCCTTTGTGATGTGGTGAAAGCTGCGCTTCACCGTGTCGTTGGTTCCAACGTGAACCAAAATGAGGGGCTTACGGTCAATGGGCTTGACCAGCCTGGCTAGCCTCTCTGCTACGTGGTATATCTTGGCCCCAGGAAGACAGGAGACCTCTCGATTGAGCTTGTCCGGTTTGCAAACTGCCGGTTCAGTTCCTCTGAGCAAGGAGTCCCCAACCACTAGAACTCGCCTCCTCTGAGGCCTGTCCGGGGTTCTTCAACAAGCAGATTCTTCCAGGATTGCCTGGGCATTGTGTTGAGGCTGGGAGTACTGGTCTTCCTGATGTTGGATGCTGTCCTGTTGGTATTCAAGTTCCAGTTGCCGAAGTTGGATTCCTTCTTGCTGATGTTCTGTTCCCTCCTTCTAGTGTTCCTCATCTTTCATAGCACCAAGAACGTACCTTAAGATATTCTTTTTTTTTTCAAAAAAAGATGGTATGGTAAGTTAACTCTGTGGTTTGAAGAGTATGAATATGGCATTTGCAGAACCATAATTCTGAATGTATTTTTAAAAAACAAAATACTTGGCAAATGATTCTGTGATTTTCTGAGAACAAAAAATAATATATCTATAGCAGTTGTATTTCTATAGCAGCTGTATGGCAGAATAGAAAAATGTACAGACACTTGGCAAGTTAGCATGGATCTATTTAATTAAGATTGTGAAGGTGTTGTGGGACAACCAATGAAAGAAATAATGAAAGCTGAAAACCCACTCCACTTGAGAAGTTTTGGCTCATTTCAGTCTGTCCTCTCCATCCATGTGGCTCTGTCTCAGCTTTCTAAATAATGTTTACTTCTTGTTTCTTCCCACTTTGAACAGTTCCTCTATCAATTTTCAAGCAGGAAACAGAAACAGCCAAGACAAGTTTTGTGAGAAGGTGGGAAGTGAACTGTTAGAATAAAGAAGCTCTGGTTCACTAAACCATGCATTTCAAGTAATCTCTGCCCTAGCATTAGGCAGAGTGATGCAACTCCTGCAAGTAGCTGATGCTAAGAAACTTGGGAGCAATGGCTGTGTCACTCAACTGGTTATGCATCTCCAAGTTACTCTACTGTCCTAGAATGCAGTGAATGATGTTGTCCTGTAGGCAGTAGGGTAACTGTCAGTCAGATTTTTTTAAATATATATATATATATATGTGCGCGCACACACACAAAAGTGCATATGCCATCTCATGTTTTGCATGATGCAACATTTTTTTAAAAAATGTTGCTTTTTATAGAAAACCATACAAAGCCATAACATTAACCTGAAGTGCTGTCTACTTCTCTGGCATAGTGGAGAAACTTGAACTATGCTTTGAGATATGCACAGAACAATTATTTCATAACAAGATCAAAATACTTTTCGTCTGGGAAAACAGCTTCATGCTGTCAGCCTGTTTCCATTCAAGACACTCCCTCATTCTGTCCATTGCCCTCTCCTTCTTCGTAAAAATGTTTGGTCAAGATCCAGCAGCAATGCTAGTAGAGTATAACACACCCAGGTACTGTTCAGCTGCAGTTGGCAGAGGTGAAATTCAAAAACCTGTCACCATCCCAAACCTTCAGTGTTGCATTGTTCTGAAGGTTGGAGTGGGCAAGAGCATTCCCTTTTTTCTGGCTGGCCAACTGCTATCATTGGGTGCCCAAACACTCCTCTGCACCCTCACCTGCCAACTGACTGTGACCATATGTCCTAGCATCATCAAATGGTGCTGCATGGGGAAAGCATTGCACAGGAGGTAACGAATGTATCCTTGTTCAGCATCCATCAAATATATATGTAACTGAAAATTAGTCTAGTACAATGTCACTAACAAGATCCTTTGTTTTTGCTTGTAAAACAAAGAATTTTGGAAGCATTTTCTTAATTGTTTCTGGGGGCGGGAACTGAAGAAAATGTTCAGTGATTGAAAGAAATGTTGTGAGGTTATATCTGATGGATATATACTCTACCTGGTATGAATGGGCAAATTCCTTCAGGATATATAAAATCTCTCTTGAGTATCCTGACATTTCTTCATTTCCTATGTTGTTAGACCAGTTTACGGCATGTAGCCATGTAGAAACTGTATTCACAAAACTGAGATAAGGTAAGACTGACACTCGGGATGAATGAATCTAATAGCTTTTCTTCTCCCTTCATTCCTTTTATTTTAACAAGTTCTTTGTGTTTAGGTTATATAGAAACCTGCAAATTTTTGAAAAATCATGTTTAAAAGAAAATGGGCTGAATAAAATCCTCAGCCATCTCCATTGATCAATTGAAATAAGTACCAGTATTTCCATCATGGGAAGAACCATGTTGTGCTTATTTGCTACATAACTGTTAAAAAGGAGAGGCTTATGGAAAAACGAAATTGGTGGTAACTGTATTTCAGCGCCACAGACATCATAGCGCATAGAGGGATTTAAACCAGATTGTAGAACCCCTTCCAGGCTGAATTAATTTGTCAGTTTTCCTTGCCTCTAACTGCATCTTTTAAATTTTAAATTCTTTCCCTTCAATTTATGAATATATTTGTGATTTTAGAAAGATCTTACTCAGAAAAAATTCTTGTACATCTTTAATTGACATTGTGAATGTTTCATGTAGCTGCAGAGATGCTTCTACAGAGATCAGCATCTCTTCATCCTATTTAGTCACAGGGAGGTAGGAATTCTTCACTTATGGGAAGTTTTTGAATGGCAAAAATGGAAAGAATACATAACTGCCATTTATGATTGCTTGAAATATAGGAAATGGAACAAGACAAGCATATTCAGATTGGTACAAAGGAGATAATCCAAATAATATTATGGAGTTCATTGTTGTTGTTTTGTACTTTCAAGTCATTTCTGACTTATGGCAGCCCTGTCATGGGGTTTTCTTGGAAAGATTTGTTGAGAGGGGGGTTGCCTTTACCTTCCCCTACTACTGGGAAAGTGTGACTTGATCAAGATCACCCAGGCCTTTTCCACACCGGGCGAGCGAATCGCCCTGCGCCGCTACTCATCGGACCTTTCAGCTCCCTGGTCTGGTCCATGGCACTCCGGAGCAGTGCGTGCTCGTCAATACACACTGCTCCAGCTTCCCAAATGGTGGCTTCTGGTTGGTCGAGGGTCTCAACCAACCACTGAGGCTCGCCAGCCTAAAGCCCACCCCTGGGCAGATCTCAGGTTTGCATTGGTGCGAGCCTGCAAACCTGCATAAGGGAGCAGGCTCGCAGTGGCATGCTGCATGCTTTTGAAAGACCGGGAAAATCAGGTCTTTTAAAAGCACACTGGAAGACCACTTGGGGTCGTTCTGGACCGGACTGAGGTGTGGATCAACCTTAAATAGGTCCAACCCAGTCTGGTCCAGTGTGCAGACCTCCTCCCTGGAGGACAGACTGTACTGTTTCAAAAACCCTGTGTGGAAAAGGCCCCAGTGGTTTTCATGGCTGATCAGGGATTCAAACCATGGTCTCCAGAGTTTAACCGAACACTCAAATCATTACACCATACTGAATTTCCTATGGAATGGGTATTATAGCTCAAATCAGACACTCAGAAAACCTGTACTGCAATTTGTGTTGCCAAATCCCCCACCAAAAACATATGGGTCATATCCACCATACAGTCATAGCACTTTGACATTCCTTTAACCATGATGGCTTCATTTGATGGAATCCTGGGATTTGTAACTTGGTGAAGCACTTAAGATCCTGTTCAGCAGAACTGTAGTACAGTCCCCAAACTACAGCACTACTAGAGCTCTTTAGCAGGGAATTCTAAGTACTTCATCAAATTACAAAACCCAAGATTCCACTGAATGAAAGTATAGTGATTGAAGCAATATCAAAGTGCTGTATTGTGTACATCCAACAGGATTCCATAGGATGGAACTATCACAGAAAATGTATTCAAACTGCTACAACTGTTCACTGGGGGTGCACTCTTACACTAGGTGCTGAAAGCAGAAGTAGTTACTTGGAGTACCCCAATTTGCATGATTTCCCTCACATGCACTGATTCCATCATACTGGTATGTTTATGTGGTTTACTTTACTTCAGAGTAAGTTTCATTAAACAGAGTATGTCTTATGTCTAATAAGGCACATATAGGATGGCTATGTTAGGTATCTAGCGGTATAAGAGGCTTGTTCCTCTACCTCCACCCAGAAAGACTGTGCAGTTGGTCTGGCCAGATCCCAACTAAAGTAGTAAATCAGACTAATTTGGACTGATACATGTAAATTCCAGATCTAACTGGATTGTCCCAGTTCTGTTGTGGAATACCATATGGAATGGCACAGTCTGAAGTAATTTAAGTGAAATCTGGGCCAATTAGTAGATGTCTTGATTGTGAGATTGGGTAGAGGTGTACTTAACCATGAAAATGGCAAACAATCTGTCTGGTGAATGAGTGCAACTCCTTGGATAAGAAGGTATTGAAAACCTCCTTTTGCAAATTTGGGAGGGAAAAGCTACTAGTGCAAATTCCAGTTGTGTTAAGGAGATGCACCAAGTGGATCCTGGTTTTAAGTTGTTTTGATGGAAATGTGTCTAGTATAAGGGCTTTTCTGCACTACATTGTTTCGACTTTCAACATCCTGTGGAATTCTGGGGTTTGTAGTTTACTGAGGCCAAAGAGCTCTCTGGTTCAGAATTCTAAATGCCCCTCCCTGAATTGCAAACCCCAGAATTCCATAGGATGTTGAAAGTGGAATAATAGCACTATAAGAGTGTAGTGCAGAGAGGTCTTTCGTGTGACTAGGTTCAAACCCACCATTAATACATCATTTTCTAACAATCTCACTACATGATTCATAAGTCTTTGTTCTCTTTGATTGGCAACATTTGCTTTATATTTGTCGGAGTTGCAATATAGTAATAGTTGCATGGAAAATTTATTGATAATAATCACTACATTGTATTAAGAATATGCAATACATAGGATATTCAGCCCTGAGAAGGGAAAAAGATGTCATACATTCCAGCCTCTCATTAATCTTATGAGAAACATCTGAAAATTATTTTTGCATAAAGGTCAAAGGAAGGGAAAAAAAAGTGTTTTAGAAAATGCTCTGGGCCCTCATAAATAGAAATTAGTTAGAAGACCATTGAAAAGGTGTATGTATGTATGTATTTATTTATTGATTTAAGGATGGTGGTGAGAATAGAGAGCTGCTATAAAATTCCCCAAAGAAAAAATGTACAGCTTTGCTTGGAATAAGCTGGATGTTTAAAGAGGCCTGCTATTAAAATATTCACGAGCCCCTCTATGGGATTTGCTCCTTTGTCCTGTTAATGTCTCTCAGAAATTTGATATAGCAAGGGGAGGTGTTGGATTCCCAGAAACGGTGAGGGATTACAGAAACAATAAACTTGAGATGTTTCAGTGTTTTTGTTCTGTTTTTGAATGCCCGAAACACCCGCAACAGAGTTTGTATTAGAAATGATGACAGGCCATAAGCTATCACACCATTAAAACAGGAAGACTTTGAAAAAAGCAACACTGTTTTGCTCTAGCAGGCTGAAGAAAAAAGGTTCCACAATTTATTGCAGCCTTGCAAAGTTTATGACACAATGAGTTTTAAATACTGCAATCTTGTTTTCATGAATACTAAATTACAAAAACATCACTGTTTGCAGACTGTCATGCCCTGCTGTAATGAAAGCTGTCCTGATATAAATTGCATTTTATCAGTGTTAATCAAGGATCATCATATTTGATTACAAGGTGGATTTTTTTTCTGTTCATCTCTAGCTTATTTTTTTTCCTGTCAGTCAACAGTGATGTTTGTTTTCATTCAAAATGCAGAACCATTCTGTTTAAGATTTAAAAAAGCATACCAAGTTCTGTATTTGTTGTAGCTCAGGCGAGCTGAATTGAAAATGTTCAACCATTCCAATGTCCGTGCAACTCATTTAATAGACAGCATGAGGAATGTACGCTAATTGACAACTTTAATGGGAGCTTTTTCCTCCATTGTTTAATCATTATTCATACTTTCTAAACAATGTTGGAAAATCTGCCTGACTAAACAATGTGAATCAGGCAATGTACACATTGGCTGGTTAATGTACACTGTCTCCACCTGGGGACAAAATATATTATCCAAGCTAAGTAGGAAATCTAATGCGAAAAAGTTTGGTGTAGTGGTTGAATTTTGGACTAGGAATCTGAGAGCCCACAATTTGATTCTTAGTCATAGAAACCTACTAGGTGACCTAGGGCAAATTATACTCACTGAGTCTCAGAGAAAGGCAATGGCAAAGCCCCTCTGATATGGTCATCATAAGTCAGAAACTACTTGAAGCCACACAACAACAAATCTATCTGAAAAATCTTAATATCATCCAGGCAATGTAAAGGAAACATTTCTGTTCAATTCACTTTCTTGGATAAGTTCTTAATCTTTGACATCACTAGGTGATTATCCATATTTTTCAGTGGTGATACCTTCCCTTTCAGCATGTTTCTGTTGCCCTGATTATCTTGCAGCCAGGACTTCTGTTTGCATACTGCTTTCCCTCATGGGGAAGGTGTGGAGAGAAGAGATACGGGTCCCCAGATGTAGCACTGCCTGGAAGCATTGTCTGGGAGTCTCAGCAGATGCTAAGATGAAAGAGCGTTCAACCTCAGGATGTGTGGTGACACCAGTAATGAAAGGGCACAACCACATCTCCTGGCACTCTCTGTTCCATGTGGAATTGGAGACAAAGTTATGAGATTCAGCATTTGCAACCAGATCACTACCCTTAATACAGGGTTAATTGTTTTGTGAGTGAGCCTAACTCTCACCAGAAATGGCTTGGCAATCTTATAGATGTCATGTTTTGGCAGTGCTCTGTCCTGTTCTTCTGGCTTTTGAAGAGAGGGAGTAGCACTTCAAGTATTACCTGATTAACACCACAACCAACACCACTGAGGAACAATCTGTGGTATTTAACAGAAATATGTAACATTTATGTGTGACGTTTTCAAGACTTTTTCAAGAGTCTATTAGACCAAGACTGCAAAATATGCAACCCTCCATATGCAGCTCCCAGAATTCTTCACCACTGGCCACAAACTGCTGGGACTTACTGACCACTACCAACTGGATGCCTCCCAGTCCTATATTTGATATCATTTGTAAACATTCTCATTCAGATCCTGAGAATGAAATTATTAAACAAGATCTGATCCTTCATTTTGATCCTGAGAATGAAATTATTAAATATAAATACTTACTTAAATAAATGATAGATAGATAGATAGATAGATAGATAGATAGATAGAGATAGATAGTTCTCATTTTTATATAAAAAGTTTGTTTTTAGTTTGGTAATATATTATCTAAAGATAGGTGAGAAATTTCGGCTTATTTTTTATTTGAAAATATTTTTTTTCCATATTTAGGATTTAAAAAAAAACCTCTTGACACTTAAAAACATTCCTGAATGTATGAGAAGTAGAAGCTAATGGTTTTGTCCATTGAGACCAAGAGTTTTAAGTGTTTGGCTATTAACAGTGAATCCCTGGCTATTTAATTATGTTAGGGCTGGATAAGCTTTCCCAACTCTTTCTCACTCACCCACTCACTTGCTGATGCTTCTAAGCAAGCCTCTACAGACAAGAAAAGCTGACAAGAGAGTGGACCCCATTCTTATGGAACTTGTCCTTAATTTAGAAGCATTAAAAGAGCAAATGATCAGATAACAAGATGTCAGAAAGTGGGGCTTCTGTAATGATGTCCTCTCCATGATAGTAATAAGTACAGTTATTGAAACTGGCTGACACAAAGGGAGGAAAAATTCATTTTGGATTAGGCTTGAAGACGTTGCAAACAAAACAAAACAAAACCTTCGTGTCAGGATGGGAATAAAAACTTGAGTTTTTTTAAATGTAAATTCAGGGAAAAAGCATAATTGACAATTTTCTCCATTCCTATTATTACTTCTAATCTGTTCTGCTTCTTCCACAATATACCTCTTCTATCAGGGACTTAATGGGAAAGGGATGGTGCGTTCAATTCATAATAAGAGTGACAAGAAATAGAAAAAATTCATTTATTGTATTAAGGTAGAAAATTAATGCTTATTTACACTTATGTTAATTGTAACATGGCATTAAAATTTATGATACATTAACAAGTTTAATCGAATGAAGGTAGAAATTTACTTCCATTGTTTCACTCCTGCTGCTGCTGTTTGAACTTGGGAAGGAAGGAAATTGTTCCATGAATTTTGGAAAACTCCATTTCTCACCTATCCATCTAGCAAAAGGGAATGAGTAACATTAAGAAGAAATGCATATGCAGAAAGCAAAACAAAAAACAACAACAACATTTTATCTGTAAATTGACTCACGCTGCCCCATGAACAATGTGTGGCAATAAAAATCAAATTAATTCAAACATGATTGGCATGCATTATTTTTACGAAACAACAGCCAACTAGAACAATTCTCTTATTCTCAGCCAGAAATAGTTTGGAGAAAGAAACAGTTCAACATCCATACTATTTAGTATTTGTTGCTTCCCTATAGAGTAATTTTTCTACTGTTGTAGATCTATTTTTCCTTTCTCTTCTTTTTCCTCCAATGATTTTCTCTCATTTTTCAGGATATACTCCATAAAAGACAAAAAAGAAAGAAACAAATTCTGAATCAGAAAGAAATGCACTTTGCATGAACAAGACATTCAAGATACGATTTTTTGTTGTATGAAAATTAAAAGCAGCTGAAGAAAATGACCACTCTGTGCAAGGCTTAGCTTAAAATGTTTCTATACATAGACTCAGGAATTTATCTCTACACAAATGGTCATGCATATTGGTGGTGACAAAAGTTCCATTCTACCAACAGATCTTTTCTCCTTCCTGGTTAAAAAGGTTCTACTATGTTTCATACCAATACTGAAGGTGCTACACTAAAACCCTTCTTAACCTCCATTTATTACACACACACACACACACACACACACACACACACGTGCGTGTGTTTACTTGTTTGTGTGTGTATGTGTCTATATGTGTGTATAATAAAGCTGTTTTATTCCATAATATATTCCATATTCCATAAATGAATGAATGAACTGCTTTTAATTTTCATATAACAAAAAAATTGTATTTTGAATGTCTTGTTCATGTATAGTACACAGTGTGGAAGCAGGATTTTTAAAATTGCCCAGGCAGCCACAGTTTACACGTGGTGTGCCAAGGAGATCAGATGAGTGTTGGGAACCATCCAATCACTCCTCCTGTATGATAATATCATTACCATTCATACAACATGGATTTCACATAAATTACTCATTTCCCATCCAAACACAATGCTTGACAAAAGATATAATACAAGGACAGTGATGTATTTAAGTTTTTTACTCCAAGTCTCAAGTCTCTACTATCAAGTCTCAAGTCAAGTCTCAAGTCCTTGCAAGATACTTTCAAGTCAAGTCTTGAATCAGGTCTCAAGTCTGGAAGCTAACTTTATACCTGAACCTGTATTCCAGAATTTCTGGACAGAGTTGAATAAAGTCAGTTTTAACAATTTAAGTAGAGTCAGCCCTCTACTTTTGTGATTTTGCCATCTGCCACCTTGGAAGTGAGGAATAGGATCCTTCTTACTACCTATTTGCAAAGCTAGAGGCTTTTTCAGAAGTGGGGAATAAGATCCTTCTTATTACCCATTATTGAAACTTTAAGAGCTTTAGAAAGAAGGACCCTTCCTCCTAAAGCCCATTGCCTAATACATTTTCTATTTCCCTCTGAGATATGTGCTCTGCATTCTGAGCATGAGTCTCATCTTCTGCTCTTAGGAAAAGTTTTAGACAGCTCCTCCTATCGGTTGCAGGGACAGGCTGCTGAGCAAACCTCAAGCCTATTACCTATCCCATTTGCTGTTCCATCTGAGAATTGTGTCCACGCTTTGGGCTTGAGACAGATAGTCATGAGACCAGTAAGGTTTCTGAATGAATGCATTATGTTTCTGAACCAATGGCATCAAGTCAATCACTAAAAATATGCAAGTCTCAAGTCAAGTTGAGTCAGTGTGTAATTTTTGCCAAGTCAAATCTGACTTGAGTCTGAGTCAATAGACTTGAGTCTACATCACTGAACAAGAATATATAAAACACTGCCCTAATAAAACCAGGTTGGATATGTTCTACTATTTTATTTTGAAACTCTCTTGGAGAAGCATACATTCCTTTCATGCATTTCCTAGCTATTTTCATTTGCTTTAGTAAAGATTACTTTATTTGACATAACATGACATATAATGCAGAAACTGTTCCAGGAAGCAAGTTGATAAGACAATAGATCTGACAGAGATGGGGAGACTCCACTCCAAATCCACAAACATATAAGTAAAGTCCAGAAACAGAACTGAGGTTTTCACTCTTTGTTGCAGTCTAGCACTCATTCCTGGCTGGGCTCTATAGTCCTGCTCATTCAATCATCACTGTTACTCGGAAACTGGTGGAAGCTCTGATTCTGAGACTTCTGCAAAACTCCTTGCTCTGACTGGAGTGAATCTTCACATGTTCCCCGAAAGGACAATGTGCCTAATAAGTCATAAGAAGGTCTGTTTTCTGGGTATTTTCAATCTACCTCTGACAATGAGTCCTTTAACCACAGTATGACACAGTGCTAGAAACCTGTGATCTGCTTCTCATAAAATCTTTCATATGGCTCATTCTAAAAATCAAACAGCTTAGGTACAGACTATTTGAAATACCATGCCTATCTATATGAACCTGCCAGGCTCTTAAGATCCCCAGCGGAGGGCTTTCTTTTGTTCACACTCTATCACAGACTCATTTGGTGGGGACACAGGAAAGGGCTGCTTTTCAGGCTTTTAATGAGTGCATGCAAGGAGCCTTTGTGCATGCATGTATGTGTATGTGATTTATTTAACTTTTTTGTATGCTTTTTAATAATTTTATACTGCGTATAATCAATTGTTTTAATATGTTTTTAATTATATTTAAAATTTTATTCAGGTCTTAGGTTATTATTTTTTGAGCCAACTTGATTCTCACTCTGGGAGATTTGTCATGCAAAAGGGCCTCCGGACCGTCGCACAATTGGGAGGAGTGTTTCAGATGACGTCCTCGCAATCGCGTGATGCTGCCAGGGCCAGCAGGCGCTGATTGCACACTATATCATTTCTGGCTTTTAGCTGAAAATCATGCATGATCACACATTTGTCTGGAGCCCCACATGCACTTATCTTGTGTGCGGAGTCCTTGGAGCTGTGGACCTCACGCTTCCTCCCCCAGCACAGCCTGCGAAAATACCCAGCTGCACTGCAGAAGGAAGAGGTGGAGCCCTTATGCTGCCTGCCAGCTAGCAGGCAGCTCCTGGCAAGCAGAAGCAGTGGGGATATGACAGCCTCACAGAAAAGACTCCTTATGTGATCCCCGTGCAACCACGCCGGACGCAGGTAAGTTGCGGAAAGGGCCAAAGACAACATATACATGAAATGAAGTGGAATGAAATAAATATATTTTCAAATAGTGGCTAGCATTCTGTTGATTACTCACTAGATTAGACCCATTCAATCAATTGTTGAGTGGTAAGTCAGTATGTGAAAGGCAGTGTGGTGTAGTGGTATGGGCATTGGACTATGATCCTGGAGAATAAGGCTCAGTTCCCAACTCAGCCATGCAAACCCACTGGATGAGCTTGTGCTTGTCACACACTCTCAGCCCCAGAAAACCCAAGGATAGGTTCATCTTAGGCTTGTCATAAGTGAAAAATGACTTGAAGGCACTTATTTATTTATTTGCAACCTTTCTCCCACAGTGGGACCCAAGACAGCTTCCAAAAAAGATACACAACAACGGTATAAATATGCAGGTAAATCCATTGGTTTCAATTGATCTACTCTAGTCAGGACTGAAACAGAATTTTGGTGAATTTGTGAAATAAATTCTCAGAGACATGGTTGATGTTCAGGGTATGGAATAAGAAGGTGCCTAATAAAATCAGTATTGAATTCCCTTAACATCACTGAGTGGAAAATATACATTGGTTTAGCACTCATGGTATAGATGTGTCCATGAAAAATATGAAAATCTTGGAGGAAGTGTGGTTTCTAGTCTCAAGGTGCTTCCACTTCAGAGCAATGGTGGACTTGAAAAGATTTTGTGTCCTTCCTTAAAGTACTTGAAGTTCAATAAGAAAGAAATAAGACCAATGTGTGGAGTCCTCAATAAACTGGCAGCCATTCAGGATGTTGACTATGCTGAACAGTGCCGACAGCAATATGCACTAGGAACAGATATATACATTAATGGACAGTGTTGACCCCTTGGTAAATCCTGTCCAGAGGTCTACAACTTTGATATAAAATTAATCTAACCCACCAGAGAGATCACCTGGATGACCATGCAGGCAACAATGGTCATATGATCGAAAGAACCAGGTCAGACCAGTAAACTCCCCAGTCACGTAGCCACGGGAGACCTCAAGCTGTGCTAACCTATGGTGGACATGTTGTGAGTGTTTGCATTGATGAGTGCTGCTACTGTTTAATAAAGTCGTTCACTGGACCTTTTTGTGTGATTTCTGACTGACCCCGTAAAAACTGGATAAAAGATCTCGCGAGGTTACCCTGCCTCTTCCATTGCTATTGCTTGTGCTCCGTTGAGCTTATTTCCCCATCACTTGGAGCATATTGAGGTGTCCTTCTGGGACCCCCAGATTTTCAGGGTAACAACAGCTAACTGAAATCAGAAGCAAATACCTGTGCAGTAACTGTTAGATAAAGCAGAAAAAAATGTGACATGAAAGTATAGTGGCCTTGCAGTCCTAAGTTATTTTTATCTTCTGAAGAGAGACATTTACCAGGGCAAGCAGCCTAGTACACCTTGTGGAGCCCAGCTTGGTAACAGTAGTTGAATCATATTTCTGCACTGGATGAAATGTAGTAGAACACCACTTTTTTTTTTCAACAACTCTGAATTGGAAGAAACTCTACTAATTCAAGACTTAAAATCCCCTAGTTGGCACCATTCAACAGAATAAGCCTCACACAAATAGGTACTTCTGTAAGGTAGCAGATAAGTACCATGTGTGGAAAAATTGTTTTCCAAATAAAGCAGGATCCAAGATGTATAGTCTACCTGTCTGTTGGTCAGCTGTCACAAAATGTAATCTTTCACTAAGAGTTGTTTACTTCCTAAGAAAAATTTTGCATGAGACCTAGGCTCTTTCTGTACCTTACCGTTTTCCGGCACTGTCTTGTCATGATCACACTTGGGATGAGAGTGTGACCTGAACGCTCCTCTCCACACCTGGTTGTCTGTCTGTGGAAGGGTAACCAAAGGACACTCTTTCATTCTGCAGTGCAGCTGGCCATTTCCTGTGCTGCACTGGGGAAGGAAGTACATAGATTGCACTTCTGCCATTTCCACATGGCTGCCAGCTAGGGAAGCATTGCACAACTGGGAGCCATTACCAGATTTTTTTCTCCCCCAGTAATGGAATACCCACAATAGTTAGGGATGGGAACCACAACACTGTGCTGAAATGACCCTAGTTTTTGCTGCAGATTTTACATTTTCCTTCAGATTTTCCATTTGTTTCCTGTTGTTGTGTATGTGTTTGTGTGTATGAGAGAGAGAAGAGAGTGCTGTTGTTTTGAACTGGAATTAATAGTAGTAATATATCTTTTCAGAAGCAAAAAGTGTACTTGTTACGTTCTTTTGAAGAAAATGATCTCTGTCAGTTGTTTAAAAGAATGTACCATCTCAAGTTAACCTTTTTTTCCCCCTTGATTATTTGGGTATTAGAAAACCCTTGATTCTTTACTTAGAAGAAAACTTGAATGGACATGGAATATTTTTTACAATTTGAAATACAATGAAAATCCCATAAGATTAGAACATAACCCAGAAACCATAAAATGCAAGACTTTCTGTCAGCTTTGACATGGCTTATGTGAATTTCATTACAAGATATATTTTGTTTCCCTGGGAGCTAAAATGGAAATGTAAACATCTGTTAATAGTAATACCTTATAATATGTTGAGAAATTACAACTATAAATTCTCTGATATTACTGAGTGGATATTGCATATTATTGTAACTTCATTACTATTATATTTTGGGTAGAAATATGATTCTTTTAAAAGAAAAGAAGGATTTTTTTTCTCCTGCTCATATTACAGATAGCAATAAGATGTTATTACACTACATTTATAGCAGTATTTTCATTCAGTAGCAGCTGAACCTTGACACATTGCAAGTTGCTCTTATTTATTTTTTATTATTTATTTATTTAGAGTATTTATACCTTGCTATTCAGCTACAAAAGGTCTCAGAGCAGCTAATAAATTGTTAATTTGACAGTTCCCTGCCCTCAGGTTTACAATCTAAATACAACACTGCACATAAGGAAAAGGGAATAACAGTGTGGGAGGAGATTAAGTCCAGCAGACTTCTCTCCCTTTCAGGCCAGGATAGTGGCAGTTGGAATGGATGGATGATCTTTCATCTGCTTCTGGGCCTAGGCATTACGGATCTCTGCATTCCCCTTCTTTGCTTCCTCCCGGGCCAGATTAATGTTGTTTGGAGCAGAAGGAGGACCGTGGTTATCTGCTTCTGGACCTAGGCATGATGGAGCTTTACTTGCCTCCTCCTCCCACTTCTAAAGCCAAGGGAGTTGCAATTTGCGTGGAGGGAGGTTAGATGGAGTTATGTACATAAAATATTCAATTAATTTGAAAAGTGGGTTGTATAGATTTCTCATACCAATCTACATAACTCTGAAGATGAACTGGCTAATCAAATTAAGCATTTGCAATATGTATAATAATGGCAGCAAACAGACGCTTTTAATTCTCAAAGGTTTTTATAGTCAATGCTTAAAGCTAACACAAAAAGCATATATATATATTAGTGTCATGTTCATCCCAATTAGATACAAGTACTGATGTGCCATGGGGACCACTCATGGGGTTACTAATTGCTTCATTCTCATGCTATATTTTAAAAGTATGGATCTTGGTCAAAGGGATATAACCTCATGAACCGTAGAAAATGCTGAGATTGAGATGAATGTAAAATTTCAACATTGTTGTTTTTTTTTTAAAAAAGAATAAATTATACAGACTTTTATAAAAGGACTAGTTTATTTACCTGACATTTCCCAGAATTTTATTTTCTCACAGGTAATACTTGTTAGAAATACCTTAGAAATTACCTTACCTTACCATACCTTAGCGATTAGATACAGTTGAAATACATAGATTTGAGATCCTGTAGCTCTAATTCCCCAAACTGTCTTCTTGTATACCTGTAACTTTTCCCCATATTCCCCAATACAATCTGTATTCAGAGTTATTAACATACAGAGGTTTGTTTCCTGAGGGAATGCACTGCCCTCCTTCTTACTCATAGGCCTCGTCTCCATAGCAATCAGTCTGAGTTCTCTGGCTGAGAATTCTAAAGGACCCTTCCTGAACTGCCAACCCCGGGATTCCATAGAATCTTCACAGACAGCCAATCATATGAGGTCTTTGACTGCCTGACACAGACAAACAGCCAAACTCACTCACAAACTTGTTAGCTTAACATACCAACTGAGTTCTGGCCATAATCTTCACTTTTTCAAGCCATGTTCTTTGATATTTGTGAATATTAAGATGCTGAAATCTGTGAGAAATGTACAGTTATAGAGGATTCCCACAGTTCCCAGCAGATTCTTATATACCATTCTTGTAGGAGGTCTGCAGAAACACTTTCAGGAGAGAAGTGCTTACAATCTCCCTTCTTAATTGCAGCATATTTCTTGAATTTTCAGTAATTCCATACATTTCCTTATTAACACTTAAGTTGGAAATCTGTTTCAGTTAATTAGGTAACTAAATTAATTAGATTTCTTTAGGGTGGGTGCCTCTTCTGTCAGATTTAGGAAAACAAGAAGGATACAAAAAATATTTAGGAAAACAATAGAAGAGCTAGCTTGATGGTGCAGGAAAAGAGCTGAGTTAGGGAAAGAAGAAAAAAGAGCGGGAAAACCAATAAAAAAGTGAATGTTGGAGTCCAATGGAGGATGCTGCTTCAAAATGTTCCCATATGTTTCCTACTGTTTGGAAATAGGGTGTGGTGGAGAACAATTTGGGCATGTTTTGAGCTCATGAACCATTTTAGGGCCAAGGCCTTTTCTGGAACTAAAACAGTCTGAGACACAAAACTATGGCCATTTGGGGGTAAAATGTGAATGTCTGATGTGGGTTTGTGTAGCCTGGGTACATTCTCTGGGATACCAATGCAGCCTACTAAAAGTTGTCCGGTCCTAGGGGTCATGGCGATCAAACAGCTAGAAGTCTTTCAGAATATCATTCCTCTTACACCTCCCATGGGCCTGCAGGGAAGGTACATATTTAGAGTCTTTCATCAAGGGTGGGTTTGAAGGTTGTTGTGATTCTTTTCATAATTTATTCTCTACTTTTTTTTTGAAAAAAAAAAGTTCACTGGTTTCTACTATATACTGTGGTAATATACAGTCTTGTATAATACTATTTTAGATGTGCTGGAATGAATCAGTTTCTGATCTTGTTCACACAGTGCTGTTTACTTAGATAATTAAGGATCCGGCAAATGACTAAAAAAATTTCTAGACTTCTTGCTTTGAAGAGCCCCATTTCTCACCTATTGAAACTTCCCAAAAAAAGCTTTTTTTTTTTTTTTTCAATCCACTGTGAGAGGTAAGGAGGAAGGCTAAGGGAAGCTGGGTTGGCAATCTAGCCAATATGCATTCAAATTTCATAATGCTATAGAAATTTGACCGATGAGAGATCTCTCCTGTGGTTTTGCTTACTATTGGCTCTGGAGATACGGGTGGCCATGTCTTATTTTGTAAAGGTACAAACACTCTAATCCTTTATAGACAGGAAATACCCAGAGGTGGTTTTACCAGTTCCTTCCTTTCAAATGTAGCCTGCAGCATCTGGTACCCATTGGCAGACTCCCATCAAAATTCTAATTAGGATTGACTCTGCTTACTTTCAAGTACATTAGAGTAGTGAAAAACAGGAACCTGAATGTCTTACAATGGCCCTGATACAGCAGGAGTGATTTTGTTGAGAAGACTGACCATAACCCACAGAATCCACATGTGTAAAACTGATAGACTTATTGAAGAATGCTTGCAGTTGTAGTTGCTAGGGTTCTAATTCTTCACTAAGGCCCTTTCCACATGGTATGGTTGCCCTGTATTTGGAACACAATGGCAGCACTCCCCGGGCTGTGCTTTTGCTTGACATCATTGCACTCCTGCTGCCATCTTGTCCCCATGTGTCGTGCACACAGTATTTGAAAAAAGAAAAAAAAAACTGTTTTACACCTAAGATAGTGAAACACTACTGCCCTACCCAGCCATGCAGATGGGCGGAAGCACACTGACGATGCCTCCCTCCCCAGCCAGCTGTAATTGGAAAATAAATCCAGGGGGCTCCTATCCAAATCACAGGACTCTACAAATGAGAGCTGTCAGTTCTGCACTATAACACTGTTAATCTTTGGAAGTTCTGTAACAGTTTTGGATCCCACATTGAGTGTGCCGAATTTTGGAATTTCATGTCTACACTCCCTAAAGTCCTAGAACTTGTCTCAGTAATTCCATCTCCCTCCTTTTTACACCGTTGTTGTTGTTGTTGCTGCTATTTTATATAATCTATATTCTGATGAGGTGGATTTTGAGCAACGTTTTAAAATTTGCACTGTGGATGCATCCCTGGGGAATCTGTGAAATAAACTAATTTATTGTTGGAATGCATAATTAATGGTTAAACATGCCAAATGATAAGGTGGATATCATCATTTGTTTGTTTTTAAATCAATTTATCATATAAAGTTTATAATTAGCTTGCCTAGTAGATAGTCAGTTTCCAATGTGCTGTTGTAGCAGATTTAGTGAAGGCCAAAACAAAAGGGGGGATTACGACAGGAGACACAGACCTTGGAGAATTCTCTGATCAAAATAATTGCTACCAATCTAAAATGCACAACAACAAGGCAATTCCCTACAAATATTCTGAAATACTTTCTACTGCTCATGCAGCTTCTTTTCCTTATGATAAGCCGGGAAAAAAAAGAAGAAGAAGGAAGGAAGGAAGGAAGGAAGGAAGGAAGGAAGGAAGGAAGGAAGGAAGGAAGGAAAATAAAAAGGAATGCAAAGTCTTGCAAACCAAATATAAACCTACTATCCAAGTGAAGAAGCCATTTGGAATGAAGGAATGAACTTGATAAAAGATATAATGGGCTGAATCCAACATTCTACTAACAAATTGATATCCTTCCATTGGAAAGCAAAAACCTTTTAAATCAAGCAGGGTTATAGAAACACATTTGTTATTGTGAAACGAGCTTTAAAAGAGGGGGATGGTGAACTATCTCCATGTATTTTTATTTTAATATTAGTTTGATTTTTTAAAGTTGTTTTGGAGAGATAACTTACTGAGGTTTTAGGCCCTTTCTGCACGAAGTGAGAGAATTGCTCTGTGCCGTTACCTACCGCTTCTTTTGGGCTCCGAAGCAACGCAAACTGCCCTGAAGCCCTTCTGCAGGGCTTCTCCTTGGTCCAGGGTGAATCTGAGCAGTGCAAGGTCTGTAGACCCACATTGCTCCAGCTTCCAAAGTGGTGGCTTCTTGCTTCCAAAATAGTGGCTTCCAGCTTCCAAAATGGTGGCTTCTGGCTTCCAAAATGGCAGCTTCTAGCTGGTTCTGGGTCCTAACCAACCTCTGAAACTTGCCACACCTAAAGCCTGCCCTCCACAGATTGCAGTCTCGCATTGGTGCAAGCCTGCAAATCTGCACAAGGGAGCAGAAACGCAATGGCACGTTCCAGGAAAATAAAGACCTGTTTTTTGGTCTTTCAAAAACACGCTGGAGGACCACTTGGGGTCATCTTGGAGCAGACTGAGGTGTGGATCTCTGGTAAGTAATCCGCTCCTAGTCCACTCCAAGGTGCAGATGACCTCCCTGCAAGGACGCACTGCCCCGTTCTAATTGCCTAGTGTGGAAAGGGCCTTAGTTGTGCATAGGTCTTAGTATAGAGTGAAATATAAGATATAAAACAAACAAACACAACACAACACAGGCCCTTTCCACACGGGGTAAAAAAACCGGCTTAGGGCGACCTCATCCGGAGGTCGTCCACACCGTGGGGTGCGCTAGAGCGGTTTGAAAAGTGGAGGTTCCACACCTCAAACCGCCCTAGCATGGCCGCAAGGGGTGGTGCGGCGCGTTTTTTAAAAAACACATTTTATGTGGTTTCTAAAAAATGTGAGCGCACTAACCTGTTGCAGCGCCCCGTTTGAAACTGCAGGGACGCGCTAGCGTGTCCCTGCAGAGCTGCCCAGGGGCGGGCTTCTGGCTGGCGCGCTGCCCTGATTGGCGGAGCACTGCCGGAAGTCACCGGCCGCCATTTTGGGCGCCGCCGAATGCCGCCGAAATTCACCAGCGTGTGGAGCGGCGAACGTGCGCTCCCCGCAGGGACGGAGCAACCCGTTTTCAGGTAAGATCCGTCCCTTCGTGCGCTGCCCCGTTTCCCCGTCCCCCGTGTGGAAAGGGCCACAAACACAAGCATTCTTCCCCTTCTCTACCTCCTGGTTTCCTTTGTGGGCTCTTTCACAGTACACAGTTCTGGCAGTATGATTCCACTTTAACTGCTATTGTTGCATCATGTGGAATCCTGGGGTCTGTGGTTCTGCGAGTTACTAGAGGATATATCTGAGAATTCTAAATGCCTTTCCCTCATTTGTCCACAATTTCATAGGATGGAACCATTGGAGTTAAAGTAGAATCATAGCACTACAAATTGTGTAGTATGAATGGGTCTTGTATCATGCGAGAACTGATTCCAGATAGTTTCCAAGCCCTCCTCAGTTATTTTTGTGGCATACAAGGGACTACTGCAGAGGAGGTGAGATCTTCTTAACCCAGTTTCACTGGATTCTGCTGTTCTGTCACTGAACTACCACCACTGGCTCTTGTCCAGTGAGTTGTAATTGTACAATGCCTCTAAACTGGCCAGAAGAGTAGTAGAAGAAAGAATGATAAAGAGGGAATGATATAGAGTCTTGAATAGTGCAAGAGAACTTCATAGACCTTGGCCCTTTCCACATCCAATCTTTTTCTGAGGGCTTTTGGTGGAAATCCCAGTGTCGATTCTGCTGGGGGGGAGCACAATGGGAGTGCTCCCCTCTGCACTGCCTGGTTCCATGGTGAAGGAAGCACAATGGCCACACCTCTTCTTTCTGCAGTGCAGCTTGGTACTTTTCCAGGATGTGCTGGGCAGGAAGCATATCCATTGTACTTCCTAGACTTCTGCAGGACAGATAAGTCTGTGATGGTGGCTTGATCACAGGTCATTGATGAGGACAACCTGTCAATGCTTTAATCGGTGCTTGTGCTGCCTGGGAACAAGATAATGATGGGACAGCAATAACATCATGCAGAAGCATCATTACAGTCCCATCCTTCTCTTGTCTCCGTGGCAGATTGGGAGGGTGGTGTGGAAAGGGCTCTTGATTCAGTTTGGTTGAATATTATTGAAGAATGTGATAATAAAACAACTGTTTTCTTGAAAAAGAAATTGTTCACTTCTCAGTAGAAAGGTGAAAGATTTATATGATCTGAAGAGAAACTAGAGAACTGACATCTAAAGTGTATATACCTTCCCGTATTTGTATAAAGATCATGATATAACTTTTTTTTTTTTTTTAAAAAAGATAATCTTAGCAATAATTGACAAAGAAAAAGTAGCAAATCACTGGGGCCAGATGGTATTTATAAAAGAAATTCTAATGAATCCTAATGTGAAAATGCCAAACTGATAAGTAAAATATGTAATTTATCACTATCCTTTCTAGAAGATTGGAAAATAACCTGTTTGACATTGACTTTTAAAAAAGATCCTAAGAAATTATAAACTTGTCAGCCTAATACATCCCCAGTAAGTCTGTGGAAAGCATCATTAAGTCTAGTTGTATGAAACATAATAGGGGGAAGTTCTTCCTAGCTGAATTAATTTGTTGCAGAGTTCCAAACTGATGATCTACATCAATTTCAAGGACTCTTGATTGCATTGAGGTTTTTTTCTTTTCTTTTTAAATTGTACAATACTCAACTTTGGCCCTTTTCGCATGGCATTTTTGATGCAAAATGGCCCCTTGAGCATCGCGCCCACGTGAGGAGCGGTCCACACGACACACTCACATTTGTGCGATGCTCCACGGTCCGGCAGGTACCGCTCACACATTTTTTCATTTTCGGCTCGAAGCCAAAAATGGTGCACAGTAGCGCACAGTGTAGAGCCTCGAGAGCCGGGCCGGTCACACTTCCTGTCCAGTGCAGCCTGGGAAGGCCCCAGGCTGCACTGTGAAAGGAAGAGGTGGGACTCTTGTGTGAAGAGGAAGCTCATGTGGAGCAAAAGAAGCAGAGAAGCGGGAGCCTCTCTCCAGAGGCTGCTCGCACGAGCATCGCACCCTAGCACTGAAAATAGGTGAGTTGTGGAAAGGGAACTTGTATCTGGAACTTGACTATGATCTTTAGGACATGAAGATTGTGCAACAGTACCCTTTTCTGGGCTTTTTAAAATGTTCACTACCACAATATGTTTCAAACTTCAAATTAGATACAAATGTGGTTCTGGGAGTGTTTCCGTATCTACTGGTTAGAATTTCTGGAAGGGAATAGAAAGAGAGTGCTGTATCCTACAGAGTTGTCTTGTAAGGTGCTTCAAGTTTCATACTTATGCTTACCTGGACCTGCATGACAAACATCATTGCTGGGAAGGGTGACCATTCGATGGCTTCCATGAGACAGATCAGGAGGCCAGTGACTTGTCCAGATCACAGCATGTGATGGAGTTAGGGCAGAAGGCTATTTAAGCCTGATCATATACCCTCTTTGATCTTCACAACATGATCCATCCTTCTTCTGTCAGTGCACTGTGAGACTCGTCCAATCACTTTGGGGCAGGATAGGATTTCCTCCCAGCTTTTACCTCATTCTTTTTTCCCCTCCATCCCATACTTCATCTGTGAGACTTGGACAATTGGCTTTTGGTGTGTTCTTAAATAGGCTTCCTTCTGCAGGTAATGGGAGGGGGAGAGAATTTAAGACTTTGGTGATCAATATTTTTCATCCTTGGTAGAGGGGAGAGGTCTGAGGCCCCCTTTTAGAGCTCTGTGTCACAGAGGATGGGGAAGGAAGCTATCCTTGATGTTAGCCTGGGATTCAGGCTCTCATTTATAGAGTTCTGTAACATGGGTGAAAGTTCCTGGGTTACCTTAACAATTAAACTGGACCAGGAAGTACTCCATAATATTTGGATTGCCTTGGGGCATAGGTGTTTCACTCAAGGAAAGGCTGAGGAGGTTGTCACAAGGTTGACACCTGAGCCTCAGCTGGACCCACATCAGGTTGCTCCCTGATCTTGCTCCATTTCCAGGCCAATGCAACTTAAATAGGTTAGGTCAAATAAAGTGGAACTTATTTAACTCAGTTTTCTGTGTTTGCTTTCATTATTTCATGGTTGATCATCAAACCCCTATATTATATAATGTTTGAATGAATGTACTGTGACGAAGAGTACTGTGACAAAGGGTATGGTATGAAATCCAGAGTCATCAGTGATGACCACTTATCTTCTGTCTTTCCATGCTGATTCATCTTTCATGTCCTTTCAAAAACTACCTTAACTCCAATATTGTTGGTTCCCACATATATCAACTGAATCCCATACATATGTGTGTGTGTGTGTGTGTGTGTGTGTATTACTTTAAAAGAATGGTGCAAAAAGTACTACATATTTGGAAACATAGAGACTTAGCCCTCTGTCTTACCAGGAACCTCATTTGCCAGCTGCATGGAAAGCACAAGAAGCATCGGTGGTACTATCTTCTGGACATTATTGTAGTCTGTTTCCCAGGAGTCTCCCTGTCAGGTCATTTTTGTGGTCAAAAGGGTGGGCTGTTCCCAGGAGGATCTTGACATATTTCACCTGTCTATAACTACTACCATTCTATGTTTCATCCAGTCTTCACAATGAGACTTTCCCCATCTCTTCATTCTTTTCACTCAAGAGAACATATGACAAGTTTTGGGAGAATTGTTCATATAGTTATACTATTCTTTTTCTTTGTCCCATCTGTGGGGTTTGGATTGGGCAAGATTCAGTTTGGAACACAAGACCGAAGTGTTTTTTCCACTTTGGACATTCCACTAAGGGAAATCAGGGCTTTAGGAGTACATGAGCATACCCATGGTTATCCATGCCAAACTCCAGATAGGTGAAGAGAAATCCACAGCAGTAGACACCCATACAGATAATATTTATAACCATTCTTTGGGTTCCCTGACATGTACAGTATGGGTTTTCACTTGTGGTCTGTTGTATCCCAGAGAGACGAGGCAGCAAATTAGCAGGCTGGAGGAGCAGAGTTTTATTCACAGCAGGGAGACAGAGGGAACAGTCCACACAAATCTGAATCTAAGCCAATAGTCCAAAGTCCCAGAATATTTAAATTTCAGCTCCATTCTGTCAAGGAAGGATCTTGTGTTGCTTCATCTTCTGGCACTTGCTGCTGGCTCTGTTCTCCCTGCTGAGGCCCCTGCTGTTAGTTGTTCTCCTCCTCTGGACACACTTCTGCCTCTGAGTCAGAACCCTGCTCCTCAGTGTTAGAGTCTCCAAGACAGGGCATGACATGGTCAAATCCATTGCCTTAAAGTGTCCCAAGGCTCAAATATCTGTAGCCAGTAATGTTATGGCCTTTATGAACCTCACCAATGTATTCCGTTATGTTGGTATGTTGTACTACCTCACTTCCTTTGCAACTTCACCACTAGTCAGACAAGTATACCTGGATAAGCTTACTATAACGAGACAGTCAGTAAATAGTAATTTTATAAATTTAGTAACTGTAATTGTAAATGCAGTGACTAGCTTGTTACATGCAATAAGCTAAAGAAAACAGGGTATAACTGGCCTAGACTGAATGAGAGTCTTTTGTATATTTGCAGCTCTGCTGCCTACCCATGCCTTAAAGTAATCAGAAGGAGCTCCATGTTATCCTGAAACATGGGTGACTCAGAGGTCCACCACCAATGCCAGTGTCCTCCATGAAACAGTGGGAAATACTAGCTCAAAGGGAAGGCCTGCAAGAAGGAGGTAATCTTACAAAATCTTTTACAACTGTCTATACTGGTACTAATGCAGGGAGAAACCAGTCAGAGATTCAAAGGTAAGCTTGTTTTTTTTTGTCAGGGGAACTAACCAATACACACACAAGATGAAAGAAGTCTTGCAATCACACAAGGCTAACTAAAGGAAAAGGGAGGAAATGTTGGATAGCAAAAGTTTATGAGTGATATTTACCAATCCAGCAGAGAAGAAACAAAGCAATGTGGCTTAGACTAGGTGTCCAAGGACAGTATACAGACATATACAGGAATCAGAATGGCAGAGTGATGATCAACAACCAGTGTACCAGTGCAAGTTGGCTAGTCCAAAGTTGGGGTTTAAACACCCTATTTCTGCCTTGAGGGCAAAAGTGTTAATGGCTCTCCAGCAGAGTCCAAAGAGTGGGCAATGGGATCTGGAATGAGCTAATGGCTCATAACTTTGGCTCATTCCTTTGTCATTAGGTGAAAATGGACTGATGGGAATTGTGACAGCTCCTTGATTGCTGTGAGGAAAGAGAATAAAGGAAGACTTTGCTGGGAAGTAGGAAGAGGGTTGAAGATTGTTAGTTTAGTTTGAGGTTCTATTGTCTCTGGAGGCTGAGTAGTTGATGGACATTTTCAAGTTCATTGCCAGTGGAGTTCCCTAATGAGTTCGTAACTATGACCTGGCCATCCCTTGAGGTCCTGTCTGACCTAGTTTTCACATGTGTCCGGCCAGTCTTTCCTCTTAACCAGCATGGCCATGCAGCCATAGCAGTGCATAGTTTACATTTATGTCACTTAATATTTGCCAATTAAACCATATCAAAACATAGGAGTGTGCAGCCTGGTAACATCCATAGAGTTTGTCAGCATAATTTGATATATGATGAGTAGCTACCATGACTCAGTGTTGTTGACTACAGTTTCCACTTCTCTTTTTCTGATGACCCATGCACTTTTGTACATGAACTTAAGCTATTCTTTAATTAACAAAGTTTGCTTTGGAAATAAAATATGTGCCACCTTGAGTGCCATTGTTGGGAGATAGGAGGAGTACAAATATATCAAAGAAATTGTTCAACTGTTGGATACATGTTCTCCTCCCTTTTAACATAGCTTCATATTACCTCCATAATCCCATACTGATCAAAATAGATCTATTATTTTAACTGAAATATTGGAGTTGATTAAGTTTTTTGCCTGACTACAGGATTTGATTGTACTCAATTTCTTTCTTTCTTTTTCACTGGTGTTTTTTCCAGCCCTGCAACTCAACATAGCTTTAGATAGATAGATAGATAGATAGATAGATAGATAGATAGATAGATAGATAGATAGAATAGATAGATGACTAAGACATTGCACCATTAAAATTATGCAAAAGATAAAAAATGATTAAAATATTAATAGAATTAATATTTTATTTTAAAACATATCCATTAAAAAGCAAGAGATAAAGACAAAGCAGCACATTATTTAAATAACTTTTCCCATTAAAATAGTCAGTTCCCAAAAGCCTGTTGATATAATTTTTATTTTTTTAAAAAAAATCTCCCCTCTTCATCAGAAGGTGACATTTACTTTAATCTAGCTGTTCTCTCATGCTCCACAAGCTGAACTTGGTGGTGAGTGGGGTGGGGGGATGTGTTGCTGGCAGATACTAACAGGCCTTAGAACACTTTCCCTCTGTAGTCCTATGGCTCTGAAGTGTTTTGATTTTCTGACTGGGAAATAACAGCTCCTCATTATGAAAGGTCATGGTTTAACATGGCTTAGGGCTTTATGAAAAGCCATAGCGCCACTGAAAGTGCTTCTGCACTTGCCACACTACAATGTTTGCAGTGTTGTGTACAGAAATCACCTGTTTTTCAGTCTCTGCTTGCCCCTCCCCTCCCCCTGTTGCTGTAACAGCCCCAGTCCCTGCCCCACTGAGAAAGTACCCACACTACCAAGAGGGAGCCCCAACTTTCAATGAGATGTCAAAACTGTAATACTGCTATGTGCCTGCTCTTGCTCCTCCTCCTCCTCTGGGAAATATTGCATCTCTGTCTTCTGCCTCCCACCTTAGTTACAATCACCTCAGTCTCCAACCTTCATTGTGATCACCTTAACCTTCTGCCAGACTGGGGAAGAAAAGGTACCAATAAATATCAATCCACTATAGAAAGCTCTGGCCCACACATGTGCATCAGTATTTTTTAGGCAATGGATACTTTGAGGTAGGTACTGTAGAACAAAGAAGGAACACCAGCACTACATGTTCTGGCATTTGAACACTATGCTATGCCACTGCCACCTACATATGTAATCACAAAAAGCATTATCTATCTATATATCTATCTAGATCTACAGATAGATACAGATAGATATAGATGTAGATATAGATAGACATTAAAAAGGCACAACTTTGCTTTAAAACATAGTACATGGGATGCACACATCTCGTCTTCAGGCTGAATAGGGCTCACATGAGATTTGACTCAACAGAATAAAACAAGGCATTTGATTTCTATGTGCCATGCTTTAATTGGTGACTGTATGAAAGCATCTGAAGTGATTTCAACAAAATGGCAATAGGGCAGGGTGTAGCCCTGAGTTTGATCAGGAGAGCTATCTCTCCTCCATTTTCCACTTCCTGGTTTAGAAAGATAGGTGAAGACAATTTCTTTCAGGAAGACCTTTGGTATTTTCCATGGAAGATAATCTTGTCTCATATATATATATAACAAAGCTAGAGCTTAGGTGTTTTGGAAAATGATGTACAACTCTCTGTGACCCTTTCTCTTTCTCTTGAGTATGGAGTGAAAATCTCATATGAGGTAAATCACAGGAAAATTATGCCTTCCCAAAGCATACTACCACAGTAGCAGTTAAAAGTACTAGTGATAGATAGTTCTGAGGGCTACTTCATAAAATGACCTACTTACGTGGACTTGGGACGTTGCTTAGGAAACACAATTTATTCAACATCTTGCACATTTTCCAAAGTGATTTATAGCTTTTGTAATAGCAGGCAGTAATGAAATACCGTTTAAAAAATAAAGATGAATATATCAGTAGCATAACAAGAAGTTATTGAGCTATATTTTGCCCTAGAAAGGAAATATGTTATAAATAGATTTTTTTTTTAAAAAAAAGGTTATCATGAAACTTAATGTATAGCTTCAAACCTTTGTAGGGTACACTCAGATCCTCCAGTTTAAAATATGCAATAAAGTTTGATCAAGTCATTACTCTTGAATCAGTAATGACCTGTAAGATTGCATCTAGTGGGTTTGTAAATTGAAAACTGTTCACACAAGCAATCTTTTTCCTGACTGTTTTATCTCTGCAGTCATCTGTACCCCCTGAGAAGCTTCTTTGAAGATCAACATGTCCTCTTGAAAAGTGTGTACTGTATTAAAGAGGTAAATCATTCCAAAGGCTCATTGCTATTGTGACACTGTGACGGAGTTTCAGAGATGAAGATTCTAATCCCTACAAAGTCAAAATACAAGATGGTTGACCATGAAGTCACCAGTCTTGCTCCTTCTCTTTCTCTGTCTCAGTCGTCCTGATCTATCTCACACAGTTGTTGTGAGGAGAAAGTTGGAAGTACACTACCTTAAGCTTACTAGAGCAACATGAGATATAAATATGTCCAATAAAAAAAAAAAGATAAATCAAGGTGAATAGAAAAACTACAAAACTTCAGAGATAATTCTTCTCCAGAGATAATTTGCTGGGGATGGGCAATATTGCATCAGAGCAGGAGGTAAGGAAGGGAAAAGATCAGTTGTATGACTAGCCTTCTCCTTCCTCAACTGTTAGAACCACAGATAGGAAAGAAGGCTTACTCCATCTATATGCAGGGCAATTTGTATGTTGTCATAACACAAGAATGCACAAAAGTCACATAATTCATCTTCCTAAGAACTTCAGCAGAGAGAGAGGGAGAGTTGTAGTTGTAGTTGTATGTTCAGAAACTCAATGATTAGTCCTCAAACTTTAGAGACCAGAGAAGTGGCTAGGCTTATCAGGGCAGGTCAAATATTGTGCATGCTTTTCTATCATGACTAGTATAACCAGACTGAAATATTCAGAATAGTACATGTGGTAGAGTAAATGGTAAAAATTAAAAGGCATGGTAAAAATTTGCTTAGCTTATATAAATTGCACAATTCAGGTTTCTGTTGCTCAGAATTTCATTTCTTTAGTGTGGAAGTTCAAATATGTTGGTAAGAAGTCTGAACAGTCTTGTCTGTTTGAATCATTTGTACATATAGGCTTGGGTGCTGCTAGGCAGAAGATGATTGCCCTGGATAGCAAATTGAAAGAGGAGGAATTGTCTTCATGACTACTGCTTTCTACCATAGATATGTCCCACTTAACTACCTGATATTTAAGGACATTCTTGGAACGCAAGTACACCTGACAGCCATTCATATAAAGCTCTTATTATTATGCTAACTGCTTTTCTTTCTTCTTGGTATTTATGGGGAATGTTAGATCTCAATAACTTATGTGATTGCGTCTCCTGTAAACTGTTTGTATCTAAAATTATCAGGAGGCTCTCACAGTTGTTGTAACCCCATCTATGTTGGAGTTAATGATTCCAAACAGAATTTCTTGGCACATGGATGTTCTGAACAAGGTAATTGTTTTGTAGATATTTCTGCCCTTCTGAAGTGTTGTTAAGTAAACAAAAATGAATATGTGTACATATAGTATACTAGCCTAGATATTACTAGCCTACATACTACATTAGGTAGATTCTATTAATAAGTAGAATTAATAGTTCTTTCCTTTAAGTAAAATTAATGCCAACATTTTCCAACCAGTCAGAAACAGCCTATATTTACTGTGATGCCTATAGTAAGAAAACTACACCAGAAAAGATGCATCTAAGGGTTGAATTGTTTCAGAGTTTGACACCAATTAGCCCAAGACAAGAGATCATTCAGGTCTCGCAGCTAATTAATAGTCCTGGGTACAAACATGGGGAGTTGTTGCTTAGCAACAAATTGAGATCTAGAAAGTTATTCCAAGCTTCCACTTCCTGTATTTGAGTTAAGAATGCTGTTCAGTTAAATGTTGTCTTGTGTTTCAGTGACTATAAGTTCTGAATATCTTGGGAGTTTCTGGAGACAGGTGGTTTTTTGCTTTGTTTTGTTTTTGGAAAGCTTCCATTTGGAGTCTTGTTTAGCAATGTATAAATACCAATGATAAATTGTATTTTAAACTTTTTAAATACAAAGACAAAATGAAGGCACTGAATACCTCAACAGGTGAGTGACTTGTGGAGGAGTACATCTAAGAGGCAAGCTAACATAGTTTGAGGATTCTGGGAGCCTGGTTATTCTTCAGTTTCATACAGGCAGTAAAAACTTGGACCAGAGCTTTCTTGGTGTTATATGGTGATGTGGAGTACATTAGGAATGATATTCATTCCTGTATCTAGGTTGTATAGATCAAGCGCTTTACATATCATAAAGGTAAGCGAAAGGAGAGTGTACTATGGACATGCTACTTTTGATGGCATCCCGATGATGAACATTAAATGTGTTTTTGCTGAATGTGAGCCAAGAACAGTGTCATCTCATTGAGCTATGATCCCTCAAGATAGTGTAACTATCTTGCACTCTTTCCCCAAAGCAGCTTCTTTTGTTTTTTTCAGTAGAGGTAGTTTATTGAATTCATCTGGGCTGAGCTTATCTTTTAATTAATGTAAATTTTTATTGATTGTTTATTTGGTGAACATGTGAAATTAATTTACTGCCTTTAATGAACTTGTCCACTTCAATTGCTGTGGTTTTCCTGATATTGTACTGGATTTCTGCCTTCTAGATCAAACACTACAAACACAGGCTGTGCTTTTATTCATAAGATGCATCAAGAATCCCAGTGCAAAGCCTCTAAATAAAAATCAGAAGAGAAAAACAATCAAGGAGGAATGAGAAGAAACAAAAACACAGTTAAAACATTGCTATAGATGCTGAGATCTCATTTTTGAGGTACATACACCTAAAGATCAGAGGGTCACTGATATTCCCAGCACTGCTTCTACACTGGTGAGTCTCTTCCTACAGGGGATTTTGGCTGGCTTGATGTGAATTCTACTCCAATAAGCAGGATATTTGAAGACCAGGGCTCTTGGAGATCACCCATTCATATGATTGCCATAAATTGAAGTCAACTGGATGATAACAAAGAACAGCAATGAATAATTGGAGAGAACCATGCTGAGGAACGATAGCTTAGGATGTCCCTTTAGTCATAAGAAATCGTTACATGTAATAGTAATAATAATGATAAGGAACAGAGTTCTAAAACACCATACTATTGGCTTCCATGGATTTCTGTCCTGTACTCCATAGATAGCCAAAAGCCCTAGAAGACATGGAGTTAGGGATGGATGAATCTGGCAACATGACTTTTTCCCACTCTGCATACAGACACACACACACACACACACACACTTGAAGAACTCTGTGGAGTTACTTGTAAACATTATAAACAAAAATTGCTCCTATCTGTCCTGGCAAAGTTCAATAAATATTGTTGTTTCCAACATGGAATAGTCCATGTTGTTCCTGCCTCCCATATATCACTTTAAAGATAAGAAATACACAAATATTCAGTCAACATTTGCAGAGGTAAACACACTTATATTTGGATGGACAAATCCACCAGTTTATCTTTCTTCCACATTTTTCTTTTAATTCAAATTTTGTCTATCTGTGGAGAAATTTGTAAATTATGTTAAGTTTTCATCTAAAAAAATGTGAACTAAATGAAATTCTAATTCATCTTGATTGAGACTTGTTTTTGCATTAAAGTTGTAGTATTCATTATATCAAGTCTTTTCTCAACAGTGTCTGATTCAGATTCAGATTGCAACAACATTTGTTTTCATATAAGATTTTTATTCACTGAGCCTTAGGGTTGTCAGATTGAGTATGACACATGGCTTCTGTAACTTTAATTCCAAGCAGATTGTGGTGAAGGACAAGGTACTTTGTCAACCTGGGCAAAGGTACTTGTCCTATCTTGTTGGGAGTGGCAACCTTTGCATGCTTTAATTAACTGGCTAGTTAGTTTGCATGTGTATTATAGGCATAGAAGGGAGTAAGGTAAATTGTCTAGAATAAAATTTCTGTTGTTTGGTCAACACCTACTTCCTCTTGCATGTTCTCTTCCTCTTCCTCTTTTATCTACGCTTTTGTCCTGAAAACATGCTCTGAAATCACCTAACAGGGGTTATTTTCAGCAAGCACGTGAGTGCTTAATTTTGTCTTACTTTCTTCAAGAATTTGAACCTGTGTAGACTATACACAAGATTTTGTGAGTAAACTTTTAATACTTTTAACCAAATGGTTTGTGTTTATTTTGATGGTTTGTGTTTATTTGGGGTTTATTTGGGGTGGAGATGATGAAGTGGGACTGGTGTTCTGTCTATGCATTACACAATACTCTGCTGATTGGGAGACTTATTACTAAAAATCTCTCAATTCCCCAACATATCTTACCTTGAAAACTCCAACTGGCTGCTGCAGTTGTTTCCTCCCAACATGTCTTTTACATCCCTGGTGGACTGCTGCAGGAGGGGTGTGGAGAACCGCCAATCTCTGTTTTTGTCAGTGGTGCCTCTATGGGCCCTCCCACACTCTCCCCTAATGAGATAATAACCACTTTGGGAAGGAATGTCTTAAGCTGGAAATTGAAGGTTGGATGGTAGAAGAAGAAAGGTACTTTCTTCCTATTTGAATTTTATAGTACTTCATATTGTTCTATGATCTACTCAGAAGTAAAGTTATAGGTGACTCACCCCATATCCAACTTGATAACCCTGAAAAATAACTGTATCCTTCCATTAACATGGAAATCTGATAGCAAAACAATGAAGCTTTCTAGTTGTTTATTAGATGGTCCTAAAGAGAGAAATGTCAATATCATCTGAACTGGAACAAGGACAGAAAGGGTATGATCCAACCAAAGTTAAACACATTTAAGTCTCATTTATTTTAAAGAAAGAGCAAAAACATGTGCTTAGCTGTTTCCTGTTGAGATCAATGGGACATGAAAACATTTAATCTTGGCTAATTTACACTCTGTGTATGTATATTGTTACACATCACTAAAGAAATTGTATAAGTGACCTTTCTTTTGCCAAAGCAATCTCATACCAAATATAGAAAAGTATGTACATATAGGCAATCCATTTGTTTTCTGATCAGTCTGACCATTTTCTTTGGTAATGATGTCTAGGAAGACTAGTGCTCAGTCATGGACAAGTGCAAAGTAGTTATAAAAATGTACAGTACTTGAATAATAATTTGTCTGCATCTGGAAACACATTGAGAATTTTGTAAAACTGCAAAACTGGAAGAAGTGGTTCTTGCAGTTTTGAATGAGGTGGTGTGCAGTAGTTTTGGTAGAAAGTACAGTGGTGTCTGGGACACATTTGCTCATGAACCAAAGAGCCACTGGTTTGCCACATGGGCCTACTGGGAAAGCTTCTCTGCACCACATCTTGGCTAACTGCATTCATCCTCCCTCCAGGCTTCTGCTTAGGCTTCCATGTAAATATGCTGGCAAAATATAATACTCTGCTGTCTTCAAGTACCATTTTGTCCTTGAGTTCTATCTTTGAAGCAGGAACCAGTCCCTAAGTTGCAGTCCTATGTATGATGACCTGAGAGAAAGTTCAACGATGTCAATGGAACTCTCAGTAGACAAATATTGGATTGCAAAGTAAATCATTACCTTTTAAGGAAAGGATTTTGTATCCCTTTCAAGTTTCTTATTTTTAGGGCCCAACACAACAAGCTTTTCTTTTTGATGTTCTTGTGGTTTTTATTGTTTTGAAGTGGGGAGCCCCAAACCAACATTTTAAAGGCTGACAACATCCATTTGCTGGTTTCAGAGGTAATTTTTTGAAGACGTGAGCCAAAAATGGGTGTACAAAAACTTGGGGATTCCAAGGATGGCACTGGAAGCTGCCCCCAAGGCTGCATGGAGGCCACAGATTGCACAGTCCCTACCCTCTGAGTTAGATGGCCCTATGTCTACTCTTACATACCCTCAGTCCAAAGCAGATGTAGGGCACACAGCTCCTTTCCCTGCCCCAAAAACTGCATTAGAAGTTCCAAACGAAAGCAACAACAAACTTATTTTGCCCCTCTGATGGCAACAAGATTATAAACTTTCACACTTGCAAACTTTTCCTTCCACGCTCTGAGAAACTTTTTTCCTGAAATTTGTTTATAAACTCTCCTCACAAAAATGCAATACATCAATGTATCTTGATATCTGAACCAGTATACTGAAACATATTTTACCCTTAGCAGTAGCTGTTATGTTTTTATATAGTAATAATAACTTCAGTGATACAAGTTACTTCAGGGAAGGGACAATATTAACAATTTTGTTTAAAAAAAAGAAAAAGCCTAGCAGAGCACAGGCAACTGTGCCAGTCAAAAGAGGGACTCACATTAATTAAAATAGTTGTGTCTTCATCCAATTTCCTTAGCTATGTCATATCTCTAATATCCCTGACACGCAGCTTTCTTTGCCCCCAAACATGATCTGAAGATATTACTAAACGGATATTACACCTTGAATTCATATGTGAACAGAGGCAGCCTGAATGTTTAGAAGCTGGTTTGAAAAAAGACAGTAGAAATGAATACAGTATAAAAAGAGAAGTAGAATTATGGGAACAAAATATTAAAAAAAAAAAACAGACTCAGGAGCATTGTAGTGTAATTCTACTGACCTCCCCCTACAAACACACACTGGGATAGGGAACATACATTTCTAATATGCATTTTACAGTTAAAAAACTTAAGGCAAAGGTTGAATGATGAGCTTCTGTTCATTGATTTGCTTCTCCCAGAATGTTTATTGTAAATCCCTCTGAAATCTGTCCAAGCATCCATATGTGTGTGTGTGTGAATCCACCTACCTCTGTTTCTAATAGAACACAAATAACTGTTGTAAACTAAAATATGCTACTTTGCATGCAGAGGCATTTATTCAAGGCAAAGAATGTATTTTGGTGAGTTCCTATTATGTATGTATAATCTATCCTCCTGGATGGTCAGGAAGCCATCTCTTTTAAAGTTAATTCTATGCAAATATGAAGAAGATTTAGATGCACCGTATGCTGTTTATTTTTCTTACTTTATCTCTTTTACAGCAGGACTTTCAATTTTATTTTTTTCTTTAACCAGAAAACACAATATTGTTAAAAAGGAGCCTTGATTTTTGATAGCATTCTGAATGACTACCTACCATCCGATATTGAATGTGTGACAATTCTGCAAAAAAAAAAAAAAAATCAAGACTTTTTTTTATTTGTCATTTGAGGCTTCTTATTGTTATTTTTTTGCACTTTTATTTGTGTGCATTCTGTGGCTAGAAATTATTGTGGGTTGATAGGGTTGGGGAGCAAAGGACAAGCAAGAGAATTTTCACCTTTTCTACTTTGTTGAGGCTGCAGTTGGGAAGTAGTAATTAAAGCTCCCACAGTTTGAAAGACATCATACAGAACTGATGTAGAAAAGGGAAAGGGATAATAAGTGATTTTTTCAACCCTTCTGTTTGCTAAAGTCATTTATTATCCATTTCCCTTAGCATGCCTATACTCAGCAGTTGTTAGTTAGTATGTCTAAGGTTGATGGCATAGCATCGATGCGTGTTACTTCCTGTTCATTGGTCCTAGCCACACACTATAGACTCTTCTGCACCTTACCTTTTTCCAGCGCTGGAGTGCAGGGATCGCACAAGCAGCCTCCAGCGAGAGGCTCTCACATCCCTGCTGCTTCAGCTCGCAGAAGCTGCCTGCTCGTGCAAGAACCCCACCTCTTCCTTCCACAGGGCAGCCTTGGAGTTTCCCAGGCTGCGCTGGGGCAGGAAGCGCGACTGGCGTGGCTCCAGAGGCTCCGACCACCAGGTAAGTGTGCACAGGGCCCAGGAGTAATGCACGATCGTGCACCATTTTCACCTTCCAGCTGAAAATGAAAAGGTGCACGATCGGTGCCTGCCCGCCCCTTGAGCATCACACAATTGTGTGTGTGCGTCATGCAGATCGCTCCTCACAATTGCATAATGTTCCAGGCGCTCTTTCGCATGGCAATGTCATGCAGAAAGGGCCCATTTTCCTGCACCACTTAGTCTGCAATTAGTCTGAGTTTGTTCAAACACCATTTTGTCATCTGTCATTCTATCTTTGTGTCATTCATGTTTGAAAAGCACATATTGTGGAGCTTCTCACCCTGAGATCTTTAGTATTTGTAAATAAATTTATTTTCTTTTCTTTTTTTCAATGAAGAAGTTGAGCCTGCTTTATTTCTCTTCTTTACCTGATTGAGATATAATGTAGGACCGGTTGTTGCTTACCTTATTCTTATGAATACAAATTAATCTCCTGGTGAGTTACTGTAGAAGAATCATAGAATCATAGAATCATAGAAATGTAGAGTTGGAGGAGACCACACAGGCCATCCATTCCAACCCCCTGCTATGCAGGAACACCCTCAAACCATTCCCGACAGATGGCCATTTATGCTTTGCTTAAAAACCTCCAAAGAAGGAGATTCCACCACACTCCGAGGCAGCATATTCCACTGCCGGACAGTCCTGACCATCAGGAAGTTCTTCCTGAGGTTCAGGTGGAATCTCCTTTCCTGCAGCTTGAATCCATTGCTCCTTGTCCTGGTCTCTGGAGCAGCGGTAAACAAGCCCTCTCCCTCCTCTATATGGCATCGCTTCAGATATTTAAACATGGCTGTCATGTCCCCTCTCAACCTTCTCTTCTGCAGACTAAACATACCCAGCTCTCTAAGTCTATCCTCATAGGGCATGGCTTCCAGGCCCCTCACCATTTTGGTCGCCCTCCTCTGGATTTGCTCCAGCTTGACCATGTCCTTCTTGAATTGAGGTGCCCAGAACTGGACACAGTATTCAAGATGAGGTCTAACCAAAGCAGCGTAGAGTGGTACCAGTACCTCCCTCGATCTAGACACCACACTCCTATTGATGCAGCCGAGAATTGCATTGGCTTTCTTGGCTGCCGCATCACACTGCTGACTCATGTTCAGCTTGTGGTCTATGAAGACTCCTAGATCTCTTTCACATGTACTGCTATCCAGCCACTTGTCCCCCATCCTATATTTCTGTATTCCATTTTTTCTACCTAAATGTAGGACCTTACACTTCTCTCTGTTGAATTTCATTTTGTTAGCCTTGGCCCAGCTCTCCAATCTATCCAGGTCATTTTGAATTTTGATCCTGTCCTCTGGCGTATTAGCAACCCCTCCCAATTTGGTGTCATCTGTGAATTTGATGAGCATGCCCTCTATTCCTTCATCCAAGTCATTGATAAAAATATTGAACAGCACTGGGCCCAGGACAGAAACCTGTGGCACCCCGCTAGTCACTTCTCTCCAGGATGAAAAGCAGCCATTCGTGATCACTCTTTGGGTTCGGTCGGTCAACCAATTACAAATCCAACTAACAGTAGCCCTGTCCAGCCCTCATTTTACTAGTTTCTTTGCAAGAATGTCATGGGGAACTTTGTCAAAGGCCTTACTGAAATCGAGGTATGCTACATCCACAGCATTCCTTTCATCTATCAAGCTAGTAACTCTATCATAAAAAGAGATAAGATTAGTCTGGCATGCCTTATTTTTGAGAAATCCATGTTGACTTCTCGTGATTATCGCCTTGCTTTCTAAGTGATTAGAAATTGACTGCTTAACGATCTGCTCCAGGATCTTTCCGGTTACTGATGTCAGGCTGACTGGGCGGTAATTAGTTGGGTCCTCTTTTTTTCCCTTCTTGAAGATGGGGACAACATTTGCTGTCTTCCAGTCTGCTGGAACTTCTCCTGTCCTCCAAGATTTATCAAAGATTATAGCAATTGGTTCCGAAATGACCTTTGCCAGCTCTTTTAATATCCTAGGATGCAATTCATCTGGCCCTGGAGACTTGAATTCATCCAGTGTGGACAGGTATTCCTGTACTACCTCTCTACCTATTACGTGCCTCATTTCCCCTGCTTCCTCACCTGCTCCCCAACCGCCAGGTTGAGTGCTTGTATCCTTCTGGGAAAAAACTGAGACAAAGAAGGTGTTAAGTAGTTCTGCCTTTTCTCTTCCTCCTGTGAGTAATTCACCATCTTCTCTGCGCAGCGACCCTATCGTCTCCTTCTTTTTCCTTTTGCTGCGGACGTATTTAAAAAAGCCCTTTTTATTGTTTTTAATGTCTCTGGCCAACCTAAGTTTGTTCTGTGCTTTAGCCTTTCTGACCTCCTCCCTACATCTCCGAGCCACTTGCTTAAATTCTTCTTTGGTGGTTTCCCCCTTCTTCCATTTCCTATACATGTTTCTTTTAACACTTAGCTCAGCTGAGAGTTCTTTAGTCAACCATTCTGGTTTCTTCAGATGCCTTCCATTTTTCCTCCTTATTGGCACAGTTTCAGACTGTGCCTTCAATATCTCCTTTTTAAGGAACTCCCCTGCCTCCTGAACTCCTTTTTCTTTCACTATTCTTGACCACGGAATTCCAGCCAGCAGCTCCCTAAGTTTACAGAAGTCCGTTTTTAAAAAAATCTAAGATGTGTGTTTAGCTACCCTTATCTTCTCCTTCCCACTGAATGTCAAATTCCAATAGGGCATGGTCACTCCCCCCTAAAGTTCTACCACTTCTACCTCTTTAACAAGGTCATCCCTGTTGGTCAGGATCAGATCTAGAATATTTGATCCCTTTGTGGCCTCTTCCACCTTCTGGACCATGAAGTTGTGTGCAAGACAAGCAAGAAACTTGCTGGACCTTGCTGTCTTGGCAGAGTTTGACTGCCAGCATATATCTGAGTAATTGAAATCTCCTATTATTACTGTATCTCTCCTCCTTGAATGTGCAGTCATTTGGTTGAGGAAGTTGTCATCAAAGTCCTCAGCCTGGGTTGGAGGTCTGTAGTAAACCCCCACCAGAATATCCCTATTGTTTCTTGCTCCCTTAATTCTTACCCAAATGCTCTTGACCTGGCTTACTGGGTTTAAGTCAAGGATCTCTTCACAGGTGAAAACATCCTTGACATACAAGGCTACTCCTCCTCCTTTCTTGTTTGGTCTATTTTTACAAAATAGGCTACACCCCTCTATTCCTCTATTCCAATCATGAGACTCATCCCATAAGGTCTCAGTGATGCCTATCAAATCGTATTTATTTTGTTGTACTAGGAGTTCAAGTTCATCCTGCTTGTTTCCCATACTCCGTGCATTAGTGTAGAGACACTTAAGTCCCCGGGGCCTTCCTGCAAGTCCTGTACTATTGTTTCTACTCCTCCCGCCATTGGCCTCTTGTATTACTTGTGCAGTATCAATTGGGCCTTTTCCCCCTGTGCTCGCCAAGTCCCTGTCCTGAATAATATTGTCTCCCTCCCTAGCGGAACTTAGTTTAAAGACCTCTCAATCCTCCTTGCGAGACTGTAGTACCTCTTAGGTCATTCCTGCACTACACTGTTATAGTGCTATTATTCCACTTTCAACATCCTGTCGAATTCTGGGGTTTGTAGTTTACTGAGGCCAAAGAGCTCTCTGGCTGAGAATTCTAAATGTCCCTCTTTAAACTGTAAACTCCAGAATTCCATAGGAAGTTGAAAGTGGGATAATAGCGCTGTAACAGTGTAGGGTGGACATGACCACATTATTCAACAACCACTGCCACAATAACATCTAATAGAAACAACCAAATAACTGTTACCAAATCTTTCAATTTTTTTTTTCCAAATTCTTGTTATTTTGCCATTGTGCTCTCCCTCCACACACAAAAACACATGACGGGACAGTTCTCTTAGCAATGAATATGGTCTTATAAACAAAACTATACACAGAAAAAAAGAAAAGATAAAATAAAGTTCAACATGCAGGCTTGAAATGAAGCTGCGAAAAACTAATAAGTCTGCATTCCCAGGCCCTTTTCGCATGACATTTACAATGCAAAAGGGTCCTTTGAGGATTGCACGATTGTGAGGAGCAATCTGCACAATGCACTCACAATCATGTGATGCTCCAGGATAGGGCAGATGCGGTTCGTGCACTTTTTCATTTTCAGCCGAAAATGGTGCATGATTGGGCATTGCTCCAGGGCCCCACATGCACTTGTCATGCGTGTGGGGCCTCCAGAGCTGTGGTGCTCATGCTTCCTGCCCCAGCACAGTCTCGGAAAGTCCCAGGCTACACAGTGGAAGGAAGCAGCGGGCTCTCGCACTGCCTGCTTGGGAGCAGACAGCTCGTCCGGAGCTGAAGCATCAGGGATGTGAGAGCCTCTTGCTGGAGGCTGCTCGCATGATCTCCGCACCCCAGCACTGAAAAAAAGTAAGGTGCTGAAAGGGCCCGAGACTTGAGAGATAAGCTGCAAGATATTGTTTGTCTGTTTTGCTTGGAGGAATCTTCCACTAGTCACACATTAAGCAATCCCTTGTTCTAGATATGTGTGGATCCAGATATATCCAATTCACAGAAGTCAGTAGGCTTCATTTCCAGATCATTCTTTAAACTCCTTAACAAACACTTTCTTATTCAAGCATCCCAGTGCATGAGTGAAGCCAGTCCTTAGACTGCTGAAAAGAAGCAAATCAAATCCAGTTTTCAGTGAAGTCTTTTCTCTCTCCTTCCCTCTCCCCAGTGGTGCAAGATGTCATGGAAGACTTTTCACATCCAGCTGAACATTTGAAAGTACTCCTAATTCAGACAGTTGTACTGTTGTAGTGATGCCAGTGTCAACATACATGACAGTGGGGTGGAGCTACTTGGGCTCTTAGCTCACATATTTGACTTTCTCTCATCCATAATTTCCATCCATAAACAGAGATAATAATATTAGAAAAAATCATCCACATAGATATATGTAGTAGAGATTTCCTTCCTCCCAGCATCATAGCTCTTGACTCCTTGCATAACAAATATATCTTAAAGAACAAAATAAACATGATTGGCAGAAACAGTTATTGGAAATTAATTCTGTTATCAGATACAAGTAAGTAAACTGGGCAAAATCTACCCCCCTCATTTTTTTTTAAGAACTCACTTTTTCATATCCTTACTCCAAAGTAAAGTGTGAGAAGCAATGAGCTTACTTCTAGGAAACTGTACACATATTTACTTTGATCAGATTGTGGTTCACGTACAGTTATTGGTGGGAGTGTTTAGTTGAGTGATCTGAAATAGCAGGAGCCATTGCAACAGAGCTGTATTCTTTATTTATTCCTAGTTTCTTCCTTTTTTTGAAAAAAGTCAAGATGGTGTTTCCCATTTGGCAATAGAACTGGAAACTAAGGACACATTTGTTTGTTCTGAAGGCTGTTTCTGTTTTAATGTGTGCCTGGGGAAAGAAAATACTAAAGATGGACATTCCTACTAAGAAAATCAGTGCTGGCCATTTTTTATTAAACTGCAAGTTGTCATAAGTCTTCTTTACACATCTTGCTTCTCTAGCTCTCTGCTGGGGGCAGTATTTACCTATCCCTGTTAGAGACATCTGAGATATCGTAATGACACACAGGAAACATTTACAAGGCACTGCCATCTTCCGCTCAAATTGTTTTCTACAAGTGCAGCATTCCATCCATTTTATCCATAAAAATATTGGGGATTAGCTGTGAATTTTGAAGATGCTACCTTATCGGAATGAAACTTTTTGCCTATTGTGTTCTACTGTTCTGATACCCAAGTTGTAGTGTTAATTAATGTGGCTGATTGGTTATAATGTTGCAACTTCCATCACAACTGGCAGGAAATGAGGACATTGAGGAGATGGCAGTTAAAATAGATAATCCCAATGAATGTTTCATGATACCTGGTGCGTGGAAGACTACTTCAACAACAGTTGTTGGGCAGTTTACAAGGTGTGCAAAAATAAACAGCCATGTTCTACAAGGGTTAATATGGGAGTACTACCAACAGAGGAAAAGAATGTTCCAGTTGTAGTACTAGGGAATTTCAACATTCATGCTGTGACTGTCCTATTAGAAGCAGCTTAGGGCTTCATGTCTGCCATGACAACCATGGGTCTGTTCCAAGCTATATCTGGCCCTACTTCTGCTTCTGGGTATACTCTGGAGCTTGTTTCTGCAGTGGGTGAGGTGAATGTGATTTGAGAATGAATGGAAATATCTATAGTTCTGTTGTAATGGATAGATAGTGGGGTTTAGATTTATTGGGACTCAGAACCTCTGCAGGAGTGGGGGACCCATTAAGATGAGTTGTCCCAAGTTGTTTATGGATCCAGATGGATTCCTGATAGCTCTTGGGGAGTTTTTTTAATCTTGTTTTAACTTTTATATCTTGTGGATTTTTAATGATGTCTTTTTAAAAAAAATGTTGTAAACTGATTTGAATACTGATCCGTGTAAAAGAGAAGATAGAAATAAATAAGTAAGTAAGTAAGTAAATAAATAAATAAATAAATATAGTAATAGGGTTTTTATTTTTTATTTAGTTTAAATAAATTCACTTCCCTGAATCCTCCAGCCTTCATGGTCAATAGCGGAATCTGGTACAAGCTCTGAGCAAGGGTGAAGTGTAACAACTGGGCACCCCTAGTCCTGTTTTTCTGGTAAATAGGTGATGAATGGCATGGATTGCCAAATTCGTTGACATAGTTGACATAGATCCATGATTATTCATCCCAGTAAGAGGCCTTCCTAACAGTTCTGCCTGAAGTGGTGTGTGCGTGTGTGTTCATGCCAGTGGGCAGAGGAGTATCTTCTCCATGTGTTTGTGAATATCCAGATGGCACTTCTAATACCTCCTCCATCTGCTAGGGTTTAGTTCCAGGACTCCCTGTGGTATTCCTGTACATACCAAAATTTGTGGATTCACAAGTCCCATTGTAAAATAAAATATGGCAAAAATAAAATTTATTTTTTGGATTTTTTAAAAATATTTTTCAAGTGTGGATGGTTGAATCTGGGGATACAAAATATGGAGGCTCAATGGTAGTTCTAGGTAGGAGGGTGACCAAAATGGTGAGGGGCGTGGAAGCCATGCCCTATGAAGAACGGCTTAGGGAGCTGGGTATGTTTAGTCTGCAGAAGATAAGGTTAAGAAGGGACATGATAGCCATGTTTAAATATTTGAAGGGATGTCATGTTGAGGAGGGAGCAGGCTTGTTCTCTACCACTCCAGAGACTAGGACAACAAGCAATGGATTCAAGCTGCAGGAAAGGAGATTCCACTTATCATAGAATCATAGAAATGTAGAGTTGGAAGAGACCACACGGGCCATCCAGTCCAACCCCTGCTATGCAGGAACACCCTCAAAGAATTCCCGACAGATGGCCATCTAGCCTCTGCTTAAAAACCTCCAAGGAAGGAGACTCCACTACACTCCGAGGCAGCATATTCCACTGCCAGACAGCCCTGACTGTCAGGAAGTTCTTCCTGAGGATCAGGTGGAATCTCCTTTCCTGCAGCTTGAATCCATTGCTCCTTGTCCTGGTCTCTGGCGAAGCAGAAAACAAGCCCTCTCCTTCCTCTACATGGCATTCCTTCAAATATTTAAACATAGCTATCATGTCCCCTCTTAACCTTCTCTTCTGCAGACTAAACATACCCAGCTCTCTAAGTCTATCCTCATAGGGCATGGCTTCCAGGCCTCTCACCATTTTGGTTGCCCTTCTCTGGACTTGCTCCAGCTTGACCATGTCCTTCTTGAATTGAGGTGCCCAGAACTGGACACAGTATTCAATGCGACGTCTAACCAAAGCAGAATGGAGTGGTACCAGTACCTCCCTCGATATAGACACCATACTCCTGTTGATACAGCCGAGAATTGCATTGGCTTTCTTGGCTGCCGCATCACACTGCTGACTCATGTTCAGCTTGTGGTCTATGAAGACTCCTAGATCCCTTTCACATGTACTGCTATCCAGCCACTTGTCCCCCATCCTATATTTCTGTATTCCATTTTTTCTACCTAAGTGTAGGACCTTACACTTCTCTCTGTTGAATTTCATTTTGTTAGCCTTGGCCCAGCTCTCCAATCTATCCAGGTCATTTTGAATTTTGATCCTGTCCTCTGGCGTATTAGTAACCCCTCCCAATTTGGTGTCATCTGTGAATTTGATGAGCATGCCCTCTATTCCTTCATCCAAGTCATTGATAAAAATATTGAACAGCACTGGGCCCAGGACAGAACCCTGTGGCACCCCACTAGTCACTTCTCTCCAGGATGAGAATCTGCCATTCATGATCACTCTTTGGGTTCGGTCGGTCAACCAATTACAAATCCAACTAACAGTAGCCCTGTCCAGCCCTCATTTTACTAGTTTCTTTGCAAGAATGTCATGAGGAACTTTGTCAAAGGCCTTACTGATATCGAGGTATGCTGCATCCACAGCATTCCCTTCATCTATCAAGCTAGTAACTCTCATAAAAAGAGATAAGATTAGTCTGGCATGTCTTATTTTTGAGAAATCCATGTTGACTTCTCGTGATTATCGCCTTGCTTTCTAAGTGATTAGAAACTGACTGCTTAACGATCTGCTCCAGGATTTTTCCTGGTACTGATGTCAGGTTGACTGGGCGATAATTAGTTGGGTCCTCTTTTTTTCCCTTCTTGAAGATGGGGACAGCATTTGCTCTCTTCCAGTCTGCTGGAACTTCTCCTGTCCTTCAAGATTTATCAAAGATTATAGCAATTGGTTCCAAATGACCTTTGCCAGCTCTTTTAATATCCTAGGATGCAATTCATCTGGCCCTGGAGACTTGAATTCATCCAGTGTGGCCAGATATTCATGTACCACCTCTCTACCTATTATTTGCCTCATTTCCCCTGCTTCCTCACCTGCTCCCCAACCGCCAGGTTGAGTGCTTGTATCCTTCTGGGAAAAAACTGAGACAAAGAAGGTGTTAAGTAGTTCTGCCTTTTCTCTTCCTCCTGTGAGTAATTCACCATCTTCTCTGCGCAGCGACCCTATCGTCTCCTTCTTTTTCCTTTTGCTGCGGACGTATTTAAAAAAGCCCTTTTTATTGTTTTTAATGTCTCTGGCCAGCCTAAGTTTGTTCTGTGCTTTAGCCTTTCTGACCTCCTCCCTACATCTCCGGACCACTTGCTTAAATTCTTCTTTGGTGGTTTCCCCCTTCTTCCATTTCCTATACATGTTTCTTTTAACACTTAGCTCAGCTGAGAGTTCTTTAGTCAACCATTCTGGTTTCTTCAGATGCCTTCCATTTTTCCTCCTTATTGGCACAGTTTCAGACTGTGCCTTCAATATCTCTTTTTTAAGGAACTCCCCTGCCTCCTGAACTCCTTTTTCTTTCACTATTCTTGACCACGGAATTCCAGCCAGCAGCTCCCTAAGTTTACAGAAGTCTGCTTTTTAAAAATCTAAGATGTGTGTTTAGCCACCCTTATCTTCTCCTTCCCACTGAATGTCAAATTCCAATAGGGCATGGTCACTCCCCCCTAAAGATCCAACCACTTCTACCTCATTAACAAGGTCATCCCTGTTGGTCAGGATCAGATCTAGAATATTTGATCCCTTTGTGGCCTCTTCCACCTTCTGGACCATGAAGTTGTGTGCAAGACAAGCAAGAAACTTGCTGGACCTTGCTGTCTTGGCAGAGTTTGACTGCCAGCATATATCTGAGTAATTGAAATCTCCTATTATTACTGTATCTCTCCTCCTTGAATGTGCAGTCATTTGGTTGAGGAAGTTGTCATCAAAGTCCTCAGCCTGGGTTGGAGGTCTGTAGTAAACCCCCACCAGAATATCCCTATTGTTTCTTGCTCCCTTAATTCTTACCCAAATGCTCTTGACCTGGCTTACTGGGTTTAAGTCAAGGATCTCTTCACAGGTGAAAACATCCTTGACATACAAGGCTACTCCTCCTCCTTTCTTGTTTGGTCTATTTTTACAAAATAGGCTACACCCCTCTATTCCTCTATTCCAATCATGAGACTCATCCCACCAGGTCTCAGTGATGCCTATCAAATCGTGTTTATTTTGTTGTACTAGGAGTTCAAGTTCATCCTGCTTGTTTCCCATACTCCGTGCATTAGTGTAGAGACACTTAAGTCCCCGGGGCCTTCCTGCAAGTCCTGTACTATTGTTTCTACTCTTCCCGCCATTGGCCGCTTGTACTACTTGTACAGTATCAATTGGGCCTTTTCCCCCTGCACTCACCAAGTCCCTGCCCTGAATAATGTCTCCCTCCTAGCGGAACTTAGTTTAAAGACCTCTTAATCCTCCTTGCGAGACTGTTTGAAAAAACATTCCTGCCAAGTTTTGTGAGGTGCAGCCCATCCCTCACCAGAAGCCCACGTTCATGGAAATTCAAGTCATGTTCCAAAAACCCAAACCATTGCCGACGGCACCACGTGCAGAGCCAGTTGTTGACCTCTGCTATTGTCCTTTCCCTACATTTGCCATATCCTTGAACAGGGAGGAGAGACGAAATGACCACCTGCGCATCAAGGTCCTTAAGCTTCGTCCCCATAAGCTCATAGTTCCTTGAGATGTGGTAAAAGCTGCTCCTCGCAGTGTCATTGGTTCTGACATGAACCAAAATAAGGGGCTTATGGTCAGTGGGTTTGACCAGCCTGGTTAGCCTTTCCATTACATGGTTGATCCTGGCCCCAGGAAGACAGCAGACCTCTCGACTGGGCTTGTCCGGTTTGCAAATTGCCATTTCGGTTCCTCTGAGCAAAGAGTCCCCAACAACCAGAACTCGTCTCCTCTGAACCAGAACCTCAGGAAGAACTTCCTGATGGTCAGAGCTGTGCAGCAGTGGAATATGCTGCCTCAGAGTGTGGTGGAGTCTCCTTCTTTGGAGGTTTTTAAGCAGAGGCTAGGTGGCCATCTGTCGGGAGTGCTTTGAGGGTGTTCCTGCATGGCAGGGGGTTGGACTGGATGGCCCATGTGGTCTCTTCCAACTCTAGGTTTCTATGATTCTATGATTCTAATCTTTTAACCTCTGTGTTTTCTGACAGGAAAACCCATTGTATTATCTTAAGCTCCTCTGCTCAGTTGCAAGTATTGTTAAAATGGTTCCTACTATTTCAAATGATACAATTAGTCTAGCCCAAACATTTAAATTAATAACACAAAATATAGTCTTGTATTTGGTCAAAACCTGAAGTGAAACTGACCTCTGATTGTACAAGGCTCCCAAGTGCACTATGCATTCACAACTCATTTCTTGTACAAATGTGTGGAGGACACAGAGGTGGGCCATTTCTGCACTATGGCACCATTCCCACCATGGGGATGCATTGAAGCCAGGCTGTGACATGTGCTACTGCACAAAATCAATACAATCCCATTCTTGTTGCATCCCCAGCTATCACAATCATGCAATATATTATAACTGGGGAAAAAAAACTGGTAATAGGCCCCTTTCGCTTGACAGTTGCATCTGCTGGGCCAGGGAAAAAGGGTGGAAGCAGTATCTAGGTGCTTCCTTCCTCAGTGCAGCACAAGAAAAGGATGTCTGCACTGCAGAAGGAAGGAGTGTGCCCTGGTTGCTACCATCCACTGGCAGCTGGCCACCTGCTGAAGGGAGCATCCAGGTCACATTCCTATCCTGGCAAAGGCACTGCTGTGATGATGCTGGGATGTCATGAGATGCAAGTAAGGTGCAGAAAGGGCCTTGGTTTCAGAGATGAGAGGGGAACCGAAAGGTTCACTCTACTCCACATTCATATATTGAGTGAGACCATGGAGGACAATGCATGTTGAGATCTACAATTTCTACATCACCTTCAGTTTTAAGATCTTGCTTTGTAATCTAGGTGCAATAGATTCATTCATTCATTCATTCATTTTCCATAATTTCTCTCACAGAGACAGAATCTAAGATCATTCATATGCACATGATGTTGTTGCTGAATTTGATCTCCTAGTTTTATCTACATCTCAGCGTCTATCAGAAATGTATCAGTTGCTGGTAGAAGCAAAACCAGCCTTTAGTCCAATCCTGCTATGTAGATGTGTCAGTGCCAGCTATTGATCTACTGAGATACTGGCTCAGATCCACTTTAATTTGCTGTTTCCATTTTTACCTTCTGCATTTTCTGCTAACCATGCTGAAAAATAAATGTGTTGCTAATTATAGCCATTCTTTTATGTCGCAATGTAACCTGCAAAGCCAGAATTTAAATTGCACCCCTTTTATAAAGTTGGATCATGCAGTAAGGAATACAACTATGTTGTGGTCTTGCTAAGCTCCTTATTAGCTACCCTTCTCCTCTTAGCCTTCATGGGAAAGACAACTGCTGCGTTTACACAACTACTTGTTCACAGTGGATTCCTGTTTTCTGCAGGTTGGTAAATTCAGTGGACACAAGACTCTGTCAGGTGTCCTTTTAGCATCTGCTTCTGTGTTTTAATGAAGACACTTAATATTTGAACATGGACATTATTTAAAATGATGTTTATAGAATATATGAGTTGATTATACCTGAATATGTCTCTGTACACCAACAAAAACAGTTTAAACAACACACTGAACTGGGACAGACTTTAATTATGTGGATTAGTTTAGGATTATGAACAATGAATGATGAATATTTATTAGCAAAAATCATTCTTATTAGGTGACAGCAATTAAGGTAAAATTACAACTTCGTAAACTCTTCAGCATAACTCTTAGGGAAAACAAATGTATTAGTCAATAATGAATTATTTATTACTCAAACAGAAGAACAGAAATTGTAATAAGGATTAGACCTTTTTTACCATGTGAATTTTTATTAGATTGCTTCACTTGTATTTTAAATTGTTTATTCTTTTTGATATTGTTTGTGTGTGTGTGTGTGTGTGCGCGTGCGTGTGCATGTAATCGCCAAGATGTTCTGCCCACTATAATTTAAAGACATTTAAGTATAAATATCAAACCTTGTCCTTCCTGCAGAGAACACTCATGGTTCTGGTCTGGTTACACTGAGTCTAGTTTACTATAATGCATTTTACATCAGGCTGCCTTTGAAGACTATTTGGAAACTGCAGCTAATACAACAGAATACTGCTTCACTTCTGTCTCGTTTGGAGCGCTTATGACTCTCAGGGCTAACTTTGTCATTAGTCTCACTGAGTCAAATACCTCAAGTGGCAGGATGCTAGTTGGTACTCTGCTTTGTCTTAGAGGGCTCTTACCACTCTAAAGAACTGCTGCTGGTCCACACAGCTCTCTAGAACTGAGGATTTTTTAGGTAGGCTTATTCTCACCACCAGTAGCAATTGCCTAAAGGCAGTACCTTAGTTCCCAGCAAAGTGTTTGAGGGGTGCCTTAGTCAGGAACAAAGTTCTTCCCACACTAACCACATAGCAATGCTAGCAGCACTACCCAGGCCCACTAGAATGAACCACAGAAGTGGCACTCACTTGTCAGAGAGATAAAAATAGGCTATAGGTGCCTCCTTGCTGTCCATCAACCATTGCCTTAAGAGAGCAATCCCCCACCCATCTACCCAGAGAGGAGGAGGATGTAAATGTGCCCTTCCCAGAAGAGGAAGGCCTAGGAAATAACAGCTGAATATGCCTCCTCCACCAAGTGGCTGCTTGTAGTTGATGGAGAGACAGCACTTTGGTCTTGCTTCAGGCAACAGGACAGCTTGTCATGGCTTTGGCATGTTAGCATGTACAGCCACTACCAGTCTCTTTCAGGTGCAGCACTTAGTACTGGTTTTAAGCTTTGTAGCTGTAAAAGGTTAAATTTGAGATGCTTAGAAGACCATTTGCATCCATATGAATCTGTCCATTATGTAACTTCATCTGATTCAGCCATTTTACAGCATTTGCTGCTTGAAACATCCAGAATCTCAAATTCCATGTCCTAGAGAAGAGGACCATGTACACATACCCCCATATAAACATTGTGCCTTTAAGAACTTTCATTTTCTTTTCATATGTGTGATATTGGAGTACCAATGTAAATATTAGAGAAAGCATGGAATAGTGGTTTGGATGTTGGGCTAGGACTTCAAGAGTAGAGCTCAAATCCATGCTCTACCAAGGAAATAAACTTGATGACTTTAGGCAAATCACACTCTCTCAGTCTGAGAGGAAGGTAATGCCAAACCTTTTCTGAAAAAATCCTTCTAGGAAAACCTTATGATAGCATTGACATAAGGTAGATTTTATTGGAAGATGCTCAACAACAATAATGTAAATAATATTTGCAATTTTTCTCATCCTTTTCAAACAGGGTGAAGATACTCTGTCAAAACAAAACATAACAATACAAAAGAAGCAAAGCAGTGTAAGATTTTCCACATATCAGGGTTTTTATCTTTAAAGAAAAAATAATTTGTGTGAAAATGTTGGGTTTGCAAAACACTGGCTTTGTACAGTGCTTGCTTGCTTTCTTTCTTTCTTTCTTTCTTTCTTTCTTTCTTTCTTTCTTTCTTTCTTTCTTTCTTTCTTTTTCTCTTTCTCTTTCTCTTTCTCTTTCTCTTTCTTTTTCATTTTCTCTTTTTCCTCACAAAATATTCTATTTTGTGCACAACAACACTGGTTTGAGAAAAACAACAACACCACAGCAGTTTTTTTACATAAACTTTTTACTTGCAACTAGGTGCCAGAATGCGAAACATCTTCAAAAATGTATAAAAATTCCCTTTTGTCATCTTTCACATTGTGAAGAAAACATCTTAAAAATTTCATTTTTGTTAACAAAAAGGAAATGAACAACAATTTGCATTTGATGATCAAACTTGGAATATTGAGACCAGGCACAGAAAATTGGGTTAAATAAGGACCACTTTATTTGACCTCAATATGTCACATTCCTTTGACCTGGAAATGGAACAAAAGGGAGAGCAACCCAATACAGGTCCAGCTGAGGCCACATGTCATTCCTTGATTACTTCCTCAGCCTTCTCACTTGAGCCCTGAAGGCAATGCAACAGTTGGGTTGCTCCTCACCCAGACGTAATTGGAAGGTAACCTAAGGGGACTACCACCCAAAGCACAGAACCCTATAAGTGAGAGCATGAATCCCAGATTTGCCTCAAGGGTAAGGTTCATTCAGTCCTCTAGAACATGAAATTTGAGATTATGGGTGTTTCAACCAGCAAATGCATTTTCTTCCACAGACATTTTTGTCCATGCTGGTCTGGGAATTATGAGGTCTGTAGTTTCAAAACTGAACTTTTCTGAACTTTTATTTACAAGACATTTACAGATCACTGCTTACAGGACATACATTTTATCTCTAATTCCTGTTCTTGTCTGTGTAAGAAAAAAATGAGATAGAACTGTGTAATAACTGGATGCTATGTTGTACCAGACTCTATCTAGAGCAGAAATATTTTTGGTGCACTGTTGATACGTACATGTGCAAATCACTTCAGTACTATCCAAGAATACCAAAGTGATTTATCCCACATTTGTCATCCTCAGAATGTGAGTACAATAAAGGTGCCAATGCAGATATTTCCATTAGCCTGTTGTACTTTCTGATTTGATGTGGAAGAAGCTACCCGTAGACATCCTGAGACCATTTAATAAGGTGCCTGATTATTGTTGTTATGCTATTATCTTATAGCTCATTTTAGAAAATGGCTGGAGGTGGCTTTTAGCCTCCATATTATCAAGTTCCTCTCTTTTGTTTTCACTAGAGAAGAAGATTCAAAGTAATTGATCTCAGGTAATGGTACCCCATCTACTTCTGTCAGAAATGAGTATCAAAACATAGACAGAAACTCATCAGTTTACTCTCTACAGTTGACTGGAGAGACCAAGAGCTTTAAGAGACAGTTAAAGAAATGTCTACAAACAGGTAATTTAGGATGTGATCTACAGAAGCTCTTTGACACAGATACACAAATTTTTTTTTTACAACTCTGCAGAACTTTACACGTGCTATTGTACAGAAGTCACAAACTAAATTATTCTGTGGAAGAAGGATTGTAAAAATACATAAGTAAAAGTAAAATAAGCATAGAAATTATCTTTATGGAACAAAGAACCAGAATTTTTTTAAGACTAATTTGTACAGGTGTAGGAAACATGAGGGGAGATCAGTAAGGAAGATCTGACCCCTAAAATTCTCCCTGCTTTTCCTTGAAACCAAATTAACTGCCAAAGTGGAGGACAAAATTGGTTTACATCTTACTCCTTAATCTTCTCCAGTGGAACATGTAGTCTTTTGAATGTGAAAAATACATCCTGGCGAGGGTTGACTTTGTAAAATTTACAAGACCTTCTCTGCAATGGCATTTCAGGAGAGAACACTTGAAATTATATTTTCTTGTTGAAACATGAATAGCTTATTTAAAAGTTCTAAATGTTTTTGGACATCCCCTGAAATTTGGAATTGGTGATTTACATCATTTGAGAAATAAATTGAATAGTTCTTTTTGTAGCAGTGGTAGTACTAGCAGTAGTTGGTGTTGTTTTCCGCTCTGATTTTTTGAGAGGCAAGTAGCATATGAATGGGGAAGTTTAGGTGGATTGCAACAGATGGAGAATGTTCTATGTTCAATAAAAATAAAGATAAGTTCTCTCTTTTACATTTATAATCAATGAATATTCTCAATATTCAAATGATTCTTTTGATCTAAAGCCTTAATTTAAGATTGATTGATTGATTGATTGATTGATTGATTGATTGATTTATGTTCATCTACTTGATGAAGTTTTGGCTTATGAGAGAAATGACAAACTGTTGTTAACTGTTTTATGTGATAGGAAAGGAGAGTCCGTAGAACTAATTTGTGTATCTTAAAAAGCAGAAGGGAAAAATGCTGTAACTACTTCCATAATAGGTTTTCTTAAAAGGCTGCTATATAAAACTGGAGCTATTATACTGGAGATAGATATTCAATACCTTTTACAACTTCTCAAGAACTCATGCTGAGATGACTATACCTTTAACTACTGGAAGACATACAAGGTTGTACTCTTGAGATTTCAGATATTATTGAACTCTGTGTAAATTATGGATAGTAATGAACTGAGACAAATCTTTTATTCTGTTCTCTACTCCCTATAACTTTTGTCCAACTGTGACTTGTGCTGCTGTTACTACTGACACAAAAGAACATCTGCTCCCTACAGTAGTCCAGTTACTGGCAGAAGACACTGAAAGGAGATGAAACCAAAATGCAGGGTGATGAGTTTCCTCCATTCCAGGTGTATTGAACGTGACAGCTGTTCCTCTCCTTCTATTTTGCTCAAGAAGAACTCCTTGCATTAATTTCACGAAGTGCACATATGCAGTTTGCTTTCCATTTCTTTCATTTGTACTCAGGAATGTTATATTTGCCTCCAGGCAGTGTGTCCAAAAGTTTTCAAGCCCTGTGAAGGAACTTTCAGAGCAATGTAGCTGATACAAATAATGGTTACTTGTGTTTTCTGTTAGCTAAAAATGGTGTGCCTACTTTGCTACCTCTGCCTTTTTCCAAATTAGAGTGTCTATTTCATGCAGGTATTCAGTTAAAGATATGCCCTAGCTGGAGTAGGAGTATTTGCAAATTTTCTTATTTTTGATGAGAACGAGTACCTTCAAATATTGCAGGAGTTCCTGCAAACACATATACACACATACATGTACAGACATGTATACATTCTTTGAGACTTCTTTGTGGGGAAAAAGATACATCTGTGTAAAAGCTATTGGTTTCTTCTCCTATTGTTTTTGTGCAAGTGCAATCTTTCAATGTCAAAAAAATGTCAAAAAAAATCAAATTAAAAATGTGTAAAACTCTTTTGTTCTTTCACCCAGTGGAGATAAAACTTTTGACCCTTTTTTTTCTTATGTGTTTGAAGAAAATAAATAGATATTTACATCCCTAAGATGGAGGCAGCCCCCACTTCACAATAAAACAAGTATACCTTGGTTCAACATTTACAAGTCTATTCAGAAATGAGTCTCATTGAGTTAAATGGAATTTACCCTAGCTAAGCAATACCTATGGTTGATTTTGTGAACTGAATGAAATCCCAAGTTGGGAGGCAGGTCAAGGCCCACTCACCAATTGTGCAGATGATAATATCAACATTGCTATAGTGTCTTCTTGCATCTAGGTTGATTTAAAGTGTGTGTGTATCATATAACAAATGTTATTAAATTGTACTTGCATTAAAAAAAATGACTAAGAGTAGCAGCATCTAATATACAGCTGCAGCAACATGGCTTTGAACCTGTTCTAACAAGTTTGAAACAGTCTTGCTGTAGTGTCCTCTTTCATCTCAGAGTGTATTGTGTTTATTAGATGTCTTTACTTTTTATCTTTAATGAACAAATATTTAAAATAATTATATATTTTGACTTGATGCACTTTGACTGAATGTGACAGAAAAACTTTACTTTATTGAGGTAAATGTAACTGTATATCTTTCTGGGATAGTGAAAATATCAAGGTGGACCTAAGAGCAGTTTTGGATACTTGAGCTCTTCATTCTCAAGTAGGGAAATAACCCATAATTATGCTTGCAGTAAGGTGACTTATACCATGCTGTTTGAAGTCTGGCTGCAATTATTAAACAGACTGTAGGTTTCTTTGCTCTTACTTTTTTTCTGAAATTACAGATTTCAATTAGCCTAAGCACAAATTAACTCAGTCTGGATTCAAGTTTCTAACATTACTACTTCTGATAGTTATGTACCAATATAGATTTTAAAGTAACCAAACACCACTGTAGACAAGTAGAATCAAGATCTTAGACTGTATACTGTATGATTCTTAAGAGTCAAATCACATATGCTTGTCTTGATGTATTTTCTACAACAGGTATGATATTGTTTTGCTCAATTATAAGGAAATTATCTAGAAATGGGATGCATGATTTTTCAATAGGATTTTTGCATATAAATGTCATAGATTGATGAATAGGGCTGTTAGTTTCTAAATTCTTCCAAGCTTTTTTGTGATTTGGTAATTATTTATAACTATTTATTTATATAGTTTGTTAGGGTGACAAAATATTAAATGAGCATTGCTTTCTGCTTAATTCCTTGCATATATCAGTGGACTTATTCTCTAACGAATTTTTGTAATGAAGAGTACCTACTCTTCATTACAAAAATTAAAAACCATAGAAACTCAAGTATAAGGAACTCAAATAAGTGGGAGTTCTTTCTGAAACAAGTTTTAGAAGTATCAGCCATTAATATTATAGTCACGGCTGGCCTTTAGATGTCCAGATATCTGTAAAAGTACATATGCTGAAATGTTTTAATTTTATCATGGATAGATAGATAGATAGACAGACAAATGATAGATACATTTGCTTCCAAAATATACTGTGAAAATCAATGTGATCTGGGTTTATTCCCTTTTTTCCTATTTGTAAGCAGAAGCTCTGCCCTCCTTTTAAGTTTAAATTCAGCTAAAGTTAAAATTCAGCTAAATTCAGCTAAAGTTAAAAAAAAAAGACACTGAATTGTTCCTGAAATAAACACAACTTTATGCTAATCCACTGAAGATTCAAAAATACGCTTCAGGTAGTATTTTAAGGCTGCAATACTATGCAGATTTCCTAGGAGGGTTAGCTTCACCGAATTCAGTGGGGCTTATGGTCAGAATAGACATCTATATGACTGTACATCTCATTGACTCATATTATCAAAGTGAAAGATGGGAATTATGTAGCCCTCAAGATATTGTAGTCTGCAAGCCCCAGTTGTCCTTCCTGGCATAGCCAGCAGTGAAGGAAATGTAATCCATCAATATCCGGAGGGGCCACATGATTCCTAAACTTGATCAATTAAACCAAATCTTAAATCATACAAAGGCTTATGGGAAATTTGCATTGGCATTTTAAAATTTCCAACAAAAGCCATCCATGTGGTACAGTAAATGCCTGCAGGCAATAAATGGAAAGGGGCTCCCATGTGTAAATCAGATGGTGACACAGAATGCTGGGGATGGCACAGTCAGCAGCAAGAAGCATTCAGCTGCTCTGAGTGGGTACATAGGCTAGACAATGTGCTTCTGACAGTGAGAGGTATGGGCTTGCATAGTGCTGGCTTTGCATGCCAAAGCAACTGTGTACTTCTTGGAGGCAAAGATCTGGGTCTGTCCTCCAATTTTGTTATCTTAACATGGCTCTGTTTGCTATCATTGTACTGCTTCACCAATGTTTATTTTTGAGACCCAGTAATGGATCAAGTAGACCATACATTTTCAATGTGTACTTTATTTATTTGCCTTCCCTGTGTCACATACTATGCCTGGTAGTTTTCCAGTGCTCATTTAACCATTCTGATTAGCTACATTATCTATTGTTGAAAAATGTTTTTCTTGGCTGTTAAAAGGAGACTCCTAAATTAGCCTGAGATGGGCTTTATCCAAAATATCACTCAGATGGCATAGTAAAACATGAATAGGATTAAAAGGGATATGGTTTGGCAATGTGCAATGGATTTCAGAAGGAATATTCTGCCAGAGAATTTCCTACAGATACAACATTCATATTTACCTGCTCTCGTGTGCAGTAGTGTTATTTCCATTATACTCATTGTCGTCGTCGTCATCATCATCATCATCATCATCCAAACCATTTATATCCCAGCCATATAAAACCTGAAAATTGATCATTTGATTTAGGTCCAGAATACATTTCAATTTTCACTTTTTGGTTTCTTTGCATGATCCAGTTTACTGTTTCTCTTTGAAACAATTCAGTGGGCACAAAAACTCTCAAGCATCCTGTCTGGCACAGTAAAATGCAGCCAGTTCCCTAGTTTATCAGAGAGTTGGGAGCAAACAAACATTTTTATCTTTCTTCCATTGTGTTGTGAGTTAGTCAACTGTGAAGTTTTTTGTTTTGTTTTGTTTAGTTTTTAATTTTACTTCCATGTGTTTAATGGGGATGTGGCATTGGGGCTTTTAGAAGATGGTCTTGGAAATTTTGAAGGCTTGTTGTAACCATTTTGATAGAAAATTTAAAGTGTCTCCTATTCATGTTGACATAATAGCAATTATGAAGTAGTTTCTGTGG